>CM023624.1:1767733-1992733 GCA_013358685.1 Antennarius maculatus
ACTCGGTTTGAAAATGTTTTTGAAGGATATTGGTTGGCTGGGAAAAAAAATCTAATTGTTCTTCTTTTTCCCGTCCTAATTAATTGTGAATTCATTCCCTTTTCCTTGTAAATTCACCTCAATGTAAATTAATGTAGGTTTTTTCCGACATATTCGCATAAATTCTGCACAATACGAATGAATCTGCAGTAGAGGGGTGTATTTTTTACCAACTATAACATAAAGTGAATAAGAAGTAAACTGCTAATGCAGAGGGAAATCAATACGCACGCTGGAAGGCCTGACAATAATTCCATTCATGTATGCCATTAAATTCATGCGCTGGTTTTTTACTCTTTCACGTCTTCAGTGCAGGTTGGGCGTCTTGCTTCAGCCTCAACATCAGGTCGATATCTAACTTGCAATGGGAACGCGAGTGTATTAGAATGTAATTCAAAGGAGTATATATATATATTTTTTTTTTTTGAGCGATCCGAGAAACAGCTTGGGTCAACCTCTGTAGTGTGATTTAGAGCACAATGATCCGCGGAAACACGTTAAAAACACACACACACACACACACTGAAGTGGTTTTGACATCGCTCGCAGCAAAGTTATGGAGGAATGAAACGAGGAAGGCGAGGCCCTCCTACGCAGGAGTACCTCCTGTGATTCGCGTCGTACTGCGGGATTCTGGGAAGGCTGTTTTCTAGAAGACTGATTGGATGCATGGTGATGTGCTCGACAGAAGCGGATTATCATCCAGGTGGAACCCGGGGCGACCCCTGAAGTCGCCTTTCAAACCGCCGGCAGGTCGGCGGCGGCGTCTTTTCTCTCGCTTGTGTTCTACAACCTCCCTGCGTCGAACTGAACTTAACAAAAAAGGTTAAAACAAAAAAAAATTCAAGCTATCTTCCAAGATTGGGGGGAAAAAAAAAAAAAAAAAGCGTTATCTTCTAGTGACAGCAGAAGAGCGAGATCGCCGTTTTATGTTTTGATGGTTGGAAATATGCGTCAGATAAACACGTTGAGAAGAAAATTACTTTGCTGTCAAAGTCGGCGGACAAAAAAAAACGCACAAAGTCATGATGTCTTTGACAGCTGATGAAGTCCAAATTACAAGCGTCGGGAGACAAAAAAAAAAAAAAACGTCGTCCAGGGGTTGATGTTGAAACCATTTTTCCGAGATAAACGCGCCGGTTCGTAGGGCCGAAATAGCATCTGTCAATCGCGGTTGGGTCGGGATTAGAACTCCGGCGCAGGACACGGCAAAACCGTGGTTTTATCGATGTTGTATGCACTCAACGTTTTGTTGTTTCCTACCATTCGGGGAGAGCAGCCGGCTTACGGAGCGACACGCCGGCTTGTGTCTGCGGCTAAACGCTGGCACCCTCCGCTCGTCAGTGTGTAGAGCTGACAGGGATTATTTCTCGTCTCGGAGTTTTCTGAAGTTTATACTGTCACACAAATCCTCAGGGGCACCCGAATCAGTCAGCGGGGCCACATCTTAATCCCCGAGAACATAATGTACATTTGAATTAGCATTTATATTCATCGCCTCTGAACATCATTGTGTGTCCAAAAAAAAAAAAAAAAAAGGAGGAGGCAGAAACATTGTGAATGCTTGAGCAGGCAGGACAATTTCCAGTGGGGCAGTCGCAATAATTAACTTAGTGTAACCGTTTAAATTGTTTCTTTCATTTCTTACTGTCATCATCTAGAATAATTGGCCCCATTAGTTTACATAAAACATGATAGGAATAAAAGCCCACTGGGTTCATAAACCAGACGCATCCCTTTTTTTTTTTTTTTCTTTTTTTAAATTTCCCATGCCCGCCTCCGGGTTTCACTTGTAATGTGTTGTTTATCGTCAAATGAAGGCCAGCTGTCATTTATCAATCGCTATCTTTCCAGTTCTGTGAGGTCAACGGAGGTCATCGGGAAATGCACTTCAGCGCGATGTTCCCTGCTCAATCATTTCAAGTATGGTACAAGGCCGTTTGACACAAAACAGCTGAAATCTTATAGAAAACATTCACAGCAGCTATTCAGTATTTCGCCGCAGACAGCAAACACAGCCTAAGAAATCAAATTCCGATCAGAACAAAAGGTTGCCCAAGGCGGAAAAAAATAATGACAAGAATGAGGTTGTTGTGCTCTGTTGTTTTATTCTGAAAGTCAATTTTCAGTACTGGAATGAAATTATGAATTAAAAAAACCATGCCAAGAGAAGGATGCTGAGAAAAACTGACCTACTTTTTTTTTTTTCTGCAGTTATTTCTCTATTATTTTAGGCCGTTTGAGAGCTGGATGTTAAGGGTTATCAATTTCCATCAATCGTGTGAATCACGCTCTGCAGAGCAATCAAAAGACTGGAAACTGATTGCAAGGCCCGGGAATTATTGGTGCAATTTGACCGTTTATTTTTTTTAAGCGTAGGTTTAAGTGTTCATTTCTTTTTAAATATGGGTTCCGTTAAACACATTTAGTCCGTCAAAAGTAAATGATATCGACCCTTAATTAACTTTCACAGTGCACTCGTCAGGCTGGTAGCTCTGCTTTTACTTTATTTAACAGCCGCTGCCCAATGCAAACTGCTCCATCCCATCACACGCATGTGAGAAAACCAATGCCCACGGTTGTCATGGTGACAAAAGCAACTAAAGATATCTGAGAACATGCTTTTTGCAGCCCTCTGCTGCGGACACGATCCGCGGTACCGGCAGACGGATCGGCGAAGCCATGCTGCTGTACTCTGTTGGCTAGAAGAGCAAACTTTCTTCAGCCAGCAAATACATCCTGATCCCCGGAAAAGCTGTCGTCTTGGATGCCGTCACGGTTCTCCCTCTCCGTCTTCTTTGCCTTGTGCAGCTTGTGGCACAGAGTTAGGACCTGATCCTCTTGTGAAGCTATCTTGTCTCTTGTTTCTATGCAATGCAAAGTGGTGGCAGCGCTTAATAATGACCACGTTTGACACTCGTGAGATGACAGCTTCAGATTTGGGGGCAGGAGTTCAATACTCAAGAGGCCACCTAGACTTTCTTGTCATCTTTGACACCATCAGGTTGGGTGAAATGAAGTGGGCAATCTCAAAAAGTAGCACTAAGTACTCCACGCTGGACCTTTAAGGCAGATAAAACAGTTTGAAGTCAACAGTTCACCCAGTAATTCATAGTTATGTGGAAATGTCCAACTTCCAAATTAAAAATCCCGTGGTCACTCACCTTTTTTACCTTAAAGATATTCAAATTTCTTGATGTTTTCAATCAATCCACAAGTCCAGTTTCGGTTTTAAACCAGCTACTTTGTTGATCAATCAGAAATAAGTTTCAAATTGATCATTATTGGAAATACTGGAGTGATGTGTGTGTGTCTATACACACCAAACCGCTTTACAGGCTCGACCAAAGCGAGCACATGACCTGATTTACAGTAACACTCTCCATCCCGCTCTGCTCATCTTCGTTTTCATAGATATTCGGGGAAATCTAACTGCCTCCAGCTTCTCAGCATATCTGGCCTTTTTTTTTTTTTCTTATTTGTTATCTGTGTACTCCTTGCACAGATGAACTAGAGCGAAGTCGACTTTCTGAGCGTCCAAGCTGTGCTCCTGCCTAGCCCCAGAAATAACTGATTGTGGCAATCAAGAGTCAAGGCTGGCCGACACGGCGGGAGTCGGGTCCTGGAGAATTGGCTCAAATTTGCACACACACACACAAATACAAGCAGATGCACGCCGACACACAGCTCCCACGTGCCTGTGTGTGATTCGCGTGGAGTCGTAGGGGTGCAGCGGCGCCGACCGCCATCGTATCAAACACTTTTACGATGTGAATGCCTGTGTTCACAAACCCGCTGCCCCCACAGTCCTTCTGCCGGACGTGAGAATGTGCTGTTGGTCAGTTTATCCAGCTAAACCAGGGTTCAACTCCTGCTATTGACCAACACGCTCAATACCGTCTCAGCTACACATAAACAGGATTCCGTGTTTGCTAACTGAAAAAAGACGGCCTGTCCAATCGCACCAACCTTTAAGGAGACTAAACTCAGTGGAGATTGGGTTACTTCTACTTAAAAAGTGCCGAGCAGAATTAATTGCAGGACATTAAAACAACACATCATGAAATAAAATACAGGTAATGGTAGTTTAGAGGTCAGTTTTTCATGAATATTTGTCTGTTTTCAAAAAAATACATGGAAAAAGTAAAAATCCAGTTTACGTCGTTTCACTCAACGTGTTCACCACAAATGCTGGACAAAAAATCAATAGGAAACCATTAAAAACACATAATATCCTGTTATTGTAAATAAATAAGAATAAAAACATGTAATGATATTAAAATACATGTGCATAATTCCAATATCTACCGTTAAGCATCACTTGTGATGGTCCTTATAATTTAATCCTTGAGGAGAAGAAGAAGAAAACAGTTCAAGGAACTCTCCACTAGTCTTTAAGATCATCAACAAGAACAGACAGGGTCAGTTGTTGCTGTTAATGATCCACTGTAGCTACTGTAGCTACTGTAGCATGTAGCTTAGCTTTAGAGTGAAGAAGATGAGGGAGGAGTTATTGTGGGGCAGAG
This sequence comes from Antennarius maculatus, assembly GCA_013358685.1. NCBI lineage: Eukaryota > Metazoa > Chordata > Actinopteri > Lophiiformes > Antennariidae > Antennarius > Antennarius maculatus. Next base: position 1,772,299 of record CM023624.1, read on the forward strand.
TCAGAGTTGTCATCAGAGAGATGGTCACCCCTACCACTATCTTCACTAGCCTTTGCTTTATCATCCATGATAAACAGTAAAGCATCCAAGGTACGAAGCGTGACGCTCTGAGATGCTAACAGAGACAACAACAAACATCAACAAGAGGGGAAGATGAGTGTTGGAGTTGCATGAACGCAGCAGTGCTGCCCCTGGGGGTTTGTGGTAGAAAGGGAAACTGCAGGACAACAGTTGGATATGGCGGTAGGCAGTTGTTCGTAAGTCGAATGTTTGTATGTTGAGGACTACCTGTATAATATTTTAAAATGCACAGATCAGCCATAAAATTAAAACAACACACCTCATATTGATTAGGTCCCCTCTCACCATCAAAACAAACTCTGACTGCCGACTCACGGACTCTGAAGGTTGGGTAAGACGTTAGCAAATTTGGAGACTCCTTCTGATCCAATTTTCTTCAAGGAACTTCAAGGACAAAATGTTCACTTCCTGTCTCATACCTCCCACTCTCTGACAGGTCCTGCTGTAATGAGGTAATCAGTGTCATTCAGTTCACCTGTCAGTGGTGATCACGGATATTCGTACGTACCGCGGATTGTGCATGCAGATCTGGACGTCACTGGGGAGGAATGTGCTCTCCGACCGTCCTTCTGGAGCAGAGGTGTTGTTGGAAGGTATTCCACAAAGCCAAGGAGGATTTAGTTGGAGCTCCAGGGGGGGTCCCTAGGAAAAAAAGAGGTCAAATCTGATCAATACCTACCCAAGTCGCCAATTCAGTTGCCATGATGCACCCCATTGCATTGATGAGACTGCTGACAGCCTCCTTCTAGTTCTGTCAACAGATCATCTCGACCCACTGAGAATGAAATCAAACCCGATGTGGCTCTTCCGCTATCTACTGTCATTTCTCATTAAAGAGATATGAATCATTCCTGACACCGTGTAATTGGTAAATGGTAATTTTTTTTTATTTTTTTTTTATGAGAGGAATATTCTGAAAGTGTGAGGAGAAATCAAGCTTTGGATTTGAGATTGGAAGGATTATGACACGAAGCGAGGACCGGAGTCTAACCGCCTCTTCCTACTGTCTTTTTTATTGTATCTGATAGCCGAGGATTCCACTTGCTGAGGAATCAGAGGCATTGGTTATCTAGGTACCGTTGTATAATGACACCACTGGGATTTAATATCACACCCTATACATCATTTCTGTGTCTTTTAAACCAGTTTTACAAAGGAAACATCGCCATTGATTTATCCTGAAAAGAAAGACCAAGCTGTCCTCTATTTCTCCTAGAATGATCACTTGGGGAAAGAGGAGACTTGTATAATTGTGATGTTTTCTTAGTTATTTGAATGCAAATAAAAGCCACGTTGATCAGAGGTTTTGGAGGAGCATCACATGATTTCTAGCTCTGATTAAAATCACTCATTAATCAACTGTACTGCCAGAAAATTAACATTAACATTGCAATATAGAGATAAAAAGAGAGATAAAAAGACTTGCACCCTTGCAATTAGGAACTTATTGCTGCACAAAGACCCCCAGAGGGAAGATAGTCATACTCATGAGAAGTTTAATTGGATTCAGGTTGGAATTCCATTCGTTAGAGTCGCACAGACCAGATATATGCCAATCTGACGCCTCTCCTTAAGCGTACTCCGGAGTTAATCAGCTGTCTGACGCTTTCTGAAGTAGCATTCATTTTCATTACCTGCATATGTTTAACATATTTTCACCTCCTTCCAGCGCTCGTTTTTAGGTTTCTTTGCGGCACACCCGGTTGATTAGAGAGTCATTTTAATGAAATAATGCTAGAGAACGTAGCATGGATGCTGCATCCAAGCAATCTGATTGGTCGGGCGCGTCTCAAGAGCACCTAAGAGGCGGTCTAGTCCAGTTCTAAAACATTTACTTGTGCCTTAAGAGACATTGATCCAAGTTAATGTGAGTTACTTGGCTTTAGGCTTTGTTAGCTTGCTAGCTAACTATCCCTCAGGCAGGCATATTAATGCAAACACGCAGAAGGGTTTGCATAATCTAATCATCGAAACACGCAACGGCGAAAGATTCAGGAGCACATGATTCATCTGCATCCATCGCGGGTACGGTAGGAGACTGCCCACGCTACAAGCCGGTACCGGGTGAAGACCTCCAACAGGGCAACTTTTGTGAGATCTTCCATTCAATAAACAATAAATTAGAGAAAATAAGATAATTAATACATGTCAGTACTGATAATAAATACAGATAAGGGGAAAATCACCGAACGGGAACGGTCAAGACATTTCAGTCGTATGCTAATCAAGGACTGCTTTTGCAATGGTTTTTAAATGCTTATGTAGCTTCACCAATCCATTACAATCTAGTTAGAATTGTCTGCAAAGCCACGCGGACAGACATGATGTAAATAATTACGTCGCATTCAGTTATAGGATTGACTGACAAAGTGCTTCTAATGAGTTTTCACATTGTGCTGTGGTCAATCCCTTTAAACGGAACTTTTGTCAGACGAAAGTTTCTAATGTGATACTGAAGAGGAAAAAATAATAATAAGCAAAGCCAATCTAACCCTTGCACAATGGTTCATTGACATGATTAGAAGTAAATAAAGTAATTACCCATCCTGCACTTCGACAAAGCTTCTGCATATAAATAGGCATCATTATAGGACTACAGTGGATGAGTTTGCTGAGCATTTCTACCTTTGGTGGTAAGCGATTTTGATCTAAATTGATTGCTATGGGATTATCCAGGATTTATTAAATATTAAGGTATTGACTTCCACTAATGTAGATAATTAGGGTTATTCAAAGTCAAAATGAAATTGGCATAAAATGTGCATGGAAAGTGATTCATTACCGAGCTACTAGTCTATTCATCAATTATGATTTTCATTACATATCATAATTAAGAATACTCAAGCTGAATTGATGTAGTTTAAAACTGTCATTACGCAGTATTTGGATTAACAAATACATGTTTTGAAATACCCTGAACAGAGAATAATAACGGGAATAATATGAGAGCTTAATAGAATTTACCCGTGTAGGGACAATAGCGGCTCTTATAGCTGACTTTTATTGGATGTAGCTGAGTCTGGTCAGACCAGAACAATCGAGCAAGATGCCAAAGAGTTCTTGGATGTTATGTGTTTGCAATAAGAGGGCTGCAAAATTATCCTTCATTTGTAAGTAATACCAATTTGTGACATTAGCATGCATGCTACATATATGTAGGTTGGTAAATCACAAAACATGAAGTGTTTTCTCCCCAGTTTGACACGTCTGAACCGTTTCGTCAATACGGTTTATCGGCTGGAATATAAGTCAGTTGAATGTATCTGCAGTAGGTTTATATTAGCCTCTATATCCCCCTGGATGATGTGTGGTTATAGCTTCACAGGCTAAATGTATGTTCGCATGATCTCTGTCAGATGATTAGGAAAATATACCATAAGAAAGATGAAGTCAAATAAATTCATAATATAATGTTGGCTGCACTTAGAGTGGGATTATTCCTACAGTTTGCATTTATATTACATTGTGATTTTATTACAGCGGCAACAAAAAAGATATGAAAGCAATATATGCTCATAGAAAACATATGATAGCATAAATGAATGTGCGTTGACACGGCCGTGACATGCCTGCGCTCGATTGGAAATAATTTAATAATGACTTTATCGTGGCCCATGTAGTTCGTGACGCGAACCGGTGACTTTTAGGGGTGCAGCGCCATGGCAACAGAAGCAAAAAAAAAAATTCCTTTTTCTTCATTCTGAAGTGTTGAGCGCAGTTTATAGAGAAGGAGACTGTAGTCTGTGACGACGCTGGCAGCAAATCACTCACATTATAAACCTGGCAGAGACTGGAGTTCCGCGCTCCTGGTTGTGATTGGTGATTAGTACATGTTTTGTCCCCGCCACAGATCTGGTTAATGGGAACGTTGACTTCCAACCCCCCACCCCACCCCCCCACCCCCCCAAAAGCCGGTGCTCGAGAGTTAATCACACAACAATGGGGGAAAGGAAAGGTAAGGATGAAAAGGGATGGGGATTGATGGAGACTCCTCAAGAGAAGGACCCAGGTTTAATTGCCTTTGGATAATCTTATTGTCTTCCGGTCTGAACGGGGCGACTCTCTCGCCATCCGTCACGCTGCTCCGAGGCGGGTTTTAGGGATTACATCACATCCGAGGGTGTTTATCTCAGAGGGAACGGGCCACGATGGACGAAGTGCATGTAAATACAGTCTTATTCAAACCACGGAATCACAATAATGGCTTCAAAATGACCAAAAATAGATTAAAAACTTGATGTATATCCATATTTAGGTCTTGTCCTGTCCAATCAGAGCCCAGTCTAATCTCGAAAACAAGTCTTCATTGGCTCAATCGGAGCCTTTGGCCGCTGATCAAGATGAACATATTTTCGCATCATCGTTAAATTTTGGTTTAATTGGCTGCAATGAAATTGATTCATAATTAATGCACAGGTAGGGAGTTCCATTAGGCTCGGCGCTGCAGGGGTGTGTGTGTGTGTGTGTGTGTTAAAGCCACGACTCGCTAAATAACAGGCTATAATAAGCATCGTCCTTATGAGGATAATTTCCAAGATTGCTGTGTTGTTTACTTTACAGCCGGCGTCGAACATTTGCTCCTTCCTGTCGGCCCGCCTTCACGCCTCTCCTCTCGCCTCTCGGTCGTTCCGGCGTAACCAGATTCCCACCGGCTTGAACGGATTTCAAGTAACAGAAATAGTGAAGAAATAGACCCAGTCACTACAAATCTATTCCCTACATGACCAAGCAGACGTAACATAATTTGGGAGTGGGGGGGGGGCATGAATGCTTCAAACCCTGCAACATGACCCCCATTAATGCTGGTTTTATCCACGCTTTTCACACATTATTCTTATAATTGCTTTAGCATCACCGCATTGCGATGTAAATGTATGCAGTGTAAACTGCATTTTATCTCATCTCATTAAATGTACCTCCTCCTCCTCGCTCTTCGTTTTTGTTCTTTTTTTTTTTTTTTTGCTCTTATGTCAGAATCTGTATGTAATATCCTTTTATTTCCCACCCTGGCGGCTGTTTTTTTGTGTCCTCGACATCCGACCCCCAACCGAACGCCAAACCCAATGAGCAATAAGTCAGTCAGTCAGTCACATCTTCCAGGAGCGTTCCTGTCTGACAAAATGAACTTCTCCTCAGATGTAAAAGATTCCGACGTAGATTTACATTTTGAAATAAGCCTTATTTTTTTTCAGAAAGAAGGGGCACAGGTGTTTCTCCAACCGGCTGTTTATTACCATCTGTTACGCCATTTGGAGATGATTCACGGTTTATGTACCGAGCAGGGTCATTTCTATTTGTTGGCTGCGACGCAACGTTGTGCATTCATTGTCAACAAGTCAACATCTGGAGCGTTTATTCGCGTCGGTCAGCAGCTTGAGTTTGGTGAATGTGCCAATTCAGGGAAAGCTGAAATCGATAAACTGATAAACGCGAAGCCGTGTTTCTCTAACTTTTATATTATGAGCCAACCGTGGTAATATGATGGGTCCAAACGTGTGCACAAGACATCGCCCTTGATTTTTTTTTTTTTTTACCGTGAAAGGATGTCATTGGTTTTGTTGGGTGCTTGAATAATTTCTAAAGATTGGGCGAAAACGGCTTTATCGATTTCTTATCGAAGTGGAATGCATTTTCTTTGGGCACAGATCCGGATAAAGCATGGATTTGCTTAAACGTCACTATATTATGAGGCTTTTTAAAAATTTTCTTAAACATGAAAAAAACAGTTTCCATGAAATATGGAGGGATGGTGCGTGGAAGTCCAGCAGTTGCAGAATAGCACATGCAAGAAATTTTACTATTTAACTGCTTTAGCCAAGAAAATATGTCCAGAAGACTCCTCAGAACTGAACGGCACCGCTGACCTCTGGTTTCCAGGGCTGGTTTATTCTTCTATTTTTATGTGTCATATCTTTTGTTCACTTATTTAATTCATTTCCAACCCAAGAACAGAGCGATTGGAAGTTTATTTAAGACGCCGGCTGACCGCGGACGTTCTTAATGTTGTTTGTTTCTCCGATAGGAAGAACAGTTTCACGCTTCAAGAGTAAACGCATTACAGGTAATCGTGTTACCACGGAAACATGGGGACTGACGGGCCGATCGCGATTAACGCTCAAATCTTTTTTCTACTTTTTCTGGGAGAGGAAATGTCTCCAAAGAACAACACATAAAGGAAGCCGATGACCTCGTCGTTTGCGCGACGATTGCCTCGTAAGGAATAAATTATCTCTATTTAACTTTATATGAAACGCATGAAGCGTTTGAGCTGAGTAGTAAGACCAGAAATAGTTCCTAGCACCAGGTCAGAGTGGTTGTTAAAACTGATTTTATATTTCCAAATATAACGCCTCAGAAAGTCTGCAGATGGCAGCTCCCTCTTTTATTCAGAGGTGGTATTCTTTGTGAGAGCCCAGCTAAGAGCTGCTGCAACAAGCTTTAAATGGGAGCTGAATAAAATCTTTTATGGCCTCAGAAGCTGGTTATGTGGGCGGGTTCAGAGTCCTGGGCCAAGATGGGTAAACTCTACACGGGTTGAAGCAAGCTTTCTGCCTTTTTCCTACTAAATACGTGACTGTTCTTTAGCGCTGCTTTTGTTAAAAAAAAAAGGAATCCGAGTGCTCGAGTAAGAAGGAGCTGCCACATGCAAGACTTTTTGGGAGACGTTATATTTGGTGGGGGGGAAAAAAAAAAAAAAAATGTGTTCACGTCACATCCAGGCAGGAACCGAGTTGTACATCTCAACAGAATATCTCCAGAAAGTAACAATCTGTCAAACGGTGCTGCAGTGGTCTACCAATTACAGCCCAGAGAAGTGAGGAGCTGTCTGGGCTTCCACACACACTCCTCGTGTGCCACCGTGTCTCATCTCGCATTACAAACGTATAGCGATGTAGAAATGTGATGTGGTGCAGAGAGACACGGATCAAATACTGCTTAAAGATTGAAGAGCGGCAGGACAGACGGAGGATTTCTTACCCGCCGATCAGAGAGATTCATTATAGGCGTTATTAAAATGATCCCTCCGAGCCCGGGGGGGGTGGGGGGGGACAGTGGCATCTCCCCAGCGATCAGACGGCGCTGTATAGTGAGGAGAGAGTCCATTTCAAGCTAGCTAGTGTTCAGTGTTCAAGCCGGGCAGAGTAAAAAAAATAAAATAAAAAAAAAAGAAGAATGGGAGAGGGTTATTAGATTCTGAAAGAGAAAAGGGAGCCTCTTTAAATCATCACAGGTTTTTTTGAAAGTGTGTTTGAGGTTATAGAGACAGAAACGCCATGTGGGCCCGACGGGGAAGGAAAACTATCGGCACCGACATCCAAAAAGCAGAAGTTTCTCACCTCGTTGGAATATTTTGGTTTTGAATTTTGATGCTGATACAATTACATCATAATAAGCTGCAGACGTGGAAATCTGTGAAACACCATTTACCCCGAAAACGAGAGATTCATTCCTAGTCTGTCACAACTCTAGAATAAAAAGCTCCTAAAAGAAGAGACGTCTAAAGTTTTCCTTATGAATCTACAAACTAGTAAAGTCACCAGAAGATAAAGCAGGCAAAGTACTCTATTACAAACCATCACAAATGCATTTCATATTGAATTAGGGAGCACTTTTGAACTCACAACACAAATACACAGTCAACAAGGAGATTAATCATCCACCTCACCCCCCCCAGGGGAGATGCAGACGTAATTTCACTTTGTCTTGATATGGAGGCCTGAAAGAGTGTTTTCTTCACTTTTGTTTTGGTTCGTTTTTTAATGTCATAGTTTTCCGTAACTCCAGGAGTTTTCAGCATTTGCAAGTCATGCAAACCTATAAAGTAAAATCATTGCAACCATTTGCAAATGATGTTAATAAAGTGCATAATCCAAACATATTAGTAGAAAATGTTAAATGCTCAAGTCAGTTTGAGTTTGCAAAGTAAAATAATTTTCCAGAAGGTCCCGATGATTTTTTTTTTTACATCCCATATCTTAAATTCAATAATCCCATAACGTTTCTGTCACAAAAAGAAAATCACATAATGTTTTTTTAATAGATATTTTTTCCTCTTAATGACTTTCCTCATTATCCATGCACACATGAGTTGACACTTCTATGGAGTATGTCATTTGTCCTGGAAGCGAAGATGGGCACTGCCTCTCTAGGGCTTAAGGACATTAATTGGGTTCATTAAACTGCAACCATAGCAACATACTTACATAGAATTACACATAGAATACACTAAATATCTATTATATATGAAGTTCTCTGCCTGGTTTTTATCAGAATAATCAATTTGCGAGGTTATGTATGTAACCATCCATTCTTTCAGCCAATGATGGATCTCAATAGTTTCTTAATTTCACTTTGTTTGCTCTCAGAATCAGAAACTGAAGAAACCACGTCCAGTTTTTATTCAATAGCATCAGAGTTTATTCTCCTGATGAACACGCATTCTAAAAACAACAAGCTATTATACCGTATTTCTGATGAAACACGCTTTGTTTGGTTGGCATTTGACGGAGACGTATAAGTCTAAACATGATCGATCCGCGTGTTGCGGCAGAATGAGAAATTGAAATTGATTTCTGAGGGATATTATTAAGATCCAGGCTACGACTTTTGCTGCCCTAGATTTAAAAAATGTGATTACAGATAGAAATGTTCCACATAGAAACACTGGGGCTGATACCTAAAAATCCATTGCCCATTTGTGCATTTATAGGACGTTTTAGCATTTTTCTCTGATGTAATTCTCCTCGCTCTGCATAATTTCATCCTCATGTCATAATAAACTGCTAAAAGTAGATTAATCTGTAATAATGTCTGTTTCCTCTCATCAAATCTCCATATTGGGACATATTTTTATTTTGTTTCCCATGAAAAAATCTTCTGATCTTTACTAAACTTCTTACCCGAGAAAGTTTCTGCCCTTTTGCTGGAAAACAAACTTTTATTTTCAGTTTCTTGCTGGTTTAAAGGTATATTTGTTCTCCTCTACCTTAACATCACAGCTTCAAATGTTCCTGTTCCGCATCACTTCGGTGAGGTTATATACAATCTCAAAGTTCGTTAGACCTTATTTTTTAGGGAGGGATCCCGACTCTCGGTCAAGCTACTCTGGTTCTCCACCATTTCTAGTTAAAAGCAAACCTTGGTTTTCGAACGCTTTTGACATCGAAAACCAAAGTTTCGACCAAAAAATTCTGAATTTTTTTGTCTTAGAAGTCGAACAAAATTTGGAAGTCGAAAGCGAAACAAACGCCTTTTTCTTGCCGCCAAACGCAAGAAAAGTCGAGAGAAAACGTAATGTGCTTTTTATGTTTACTGTATTTAATAATTTTTCACTTAATTTGCGTTCCATTGCCTATGGTACGAGTTACGGTACCGTAAACTTCTGTCCAAAAGACGACGGTAACTCCTACCTTATTACGTCTATTTTTTTTTCCTTTCTTTCTTGTGTTTGCTTCTTTCTTTTACATTTCTTTGATATGTTTCATTACTATACAATTTGATATATACAGTACATGACATTATGAAAAAACATATGTTGAAAAAAGGTAGTTTTCTCGCGTCTTGGAACGGATTAAGACCATTTACATTATTTGTAATGGGGAAAAATTATTTGGAATTCGAACAAATCGCTATTCGAACAGCCTTCTGGAACAAATTGTGGTCGAAAACCGAGGTTTGCCTGTATCTAATGGACAGAAACCTTCACATGCTAACCGCTAACTGCTGTTTACTCTTGCTGATATTAGGTATTTCAGTCCCGTTTGTCCTGATTGTCTCAGCATCAGAAATACTGCTAAGTGTGAGGCCCTGGCTAGGTTGAACTAGAGTAAATCTTGGATTACTTATTAGTAAAAGAGTGCTTTAAACTAACTAGCATTTAAGACAGTTGAAGATTCAGCCCGACTTACATGAAAATTCTCTGAGCGAGTGTCAGAAGTGTAGTCATGAATAATGAATGCCTGTTTAGCCAGCTAAGAGTAGCATCAGGTGTACATACATGTATGCATCAAACATTGACGTGGTGAGGTTGCACGCTGTTTTTAAAGCCATGCTACTGCATTCATGTTGTTGAGGCTGCTCAAGGAATCTTATTTCAATGCAGCAAAGAAAAATGTTTATGTAGAATTCACGTCGGCTCATCTTCTGAGTCGCTCCTTCAAGGATAAGCTGACCAATTATTCGCCCGTCCGTAATATTCAACCTTAAAACTCTGCTCTTTCAATACCCAACAGGTGTAATTTCGCACAACCTTAATTGGTCAACTTTTGCCGAGAGCTACGCAACCGTCTCGGCATACAAATGACAGTTTCAGCTGGGTTTGTGCCGATGTGAATAGATTTCAGAAATAAGAACACTCAGAGGTCGATGTTGGGTGTGATTTAGCCGGGTCAATGAGTTTGGTAATTATCTTTTAATGGGACGTTTGTGGCAGTTTTGACTCTGTCATTTATCTGTTGTCTGATTTTCCATCTGTCTGTTAGCGTTTGCAGTTTTTTTTAAAGATGTTATTTATGGATTTTGATTAAATTTGTGACAGGACATGCCAAAAAAGAGTCAGTTTGATAGTTTTCTGTTTTGTCTTTCATGTCTTTAATGATCATTTGTCTCAAACTTTTGTTGTTAAGTTTGGACACTGTTTCACGACCCCTTCAGGTTTAATGACAATGCCCATCTCTGAGTTGTTTCAGCTACTCTGAGGCGGCTAAAGTTATTTTTAAAACCTCACCTGAATTGGAAATGACAACGCCTGAAGAATATACAGTTCCCTTTATAGTTGAAACATATGGAAATGACTAGTTTGTTTCTGTCTGCATTTATTCCAAGATAGAAGTCATATCTGCTGTCCTAAGGTCTGTGCCTCCAAAGCAATAAAGATACGACCGGCCTCAAAAACTTGTCATTGAATTGTTAATTATATGCAATATTTGAAGATAAAAAAAAAAAGTATCTCTATATATTTTTATTGAATGTTTTTATTCCATTGTCCTCCGCTGCATTGAACGGTGAATTTGCATTGATGAAAATATTAACCGAGGACAAATTCTGAAAAATCTGTTCTCTCTTTTTGTTTCCTGGCTTTTTTTCTTCTTTTTTTATCACATGAACAAGTTTTCCTTACCGCATGTGGCAGCAGACACAGACTTTTCTGATTGTTCGCCGATCCCCGGCTTCTTGCAGAACTCATCTACATAAGGACCTCGCCATATTGAACATGATCTAAAAGGGTAAAAAATAGGCAGAGAAAACAGAGGGAAAGGGCCATTAAGCACCAGGTTGGGGAGACGGAGAGAGACAGCCAGGGAGACATAGAGTCCCAACTTCATCAAGATTAATCACTGACATCTGGTGCCTTGGAGGACCTAGTTAGTAACCCTCTGTTTTCCCCCTGGTTGGGTGTGAATCATCGACGGCAGACAGAGACGCAGGAAGCTCAGCCCCAGATGCCGGTTGTATCTTCTGTCACACTGGGTGACAAAAAGTGTGTAATGAATGACGGCGGGGGGGTAAAGTGTGTACAAATCACTGGTAATGCTGCGTCACGTTAATTTACTAATGGTATAAAATGCATTATTTATGAATAGATGGATGGATGGATGGATGGATAGATGGACATAGAAATGTAAAGGAACCATTACTGAGTGATCTTCCGTCTCACTGAAATGTACACACATGAAGAAACACTCCAAGGACATCTATAAATCCCGCACATGCGTGTATTCATGCATCAGTGTAATTAGATATACAGTGTGGTTTTTCATTTATCCAGCCCAGGCCTATATAATCGATTATGATCACCGCTGTAAAGCTCCTGATGTGGTGAAAACTCCTGAGGAAGCAACGGGGAGGCAGAAATACTGCACCAAATTAAAAATAAATACAAGGTAGGAATCCTTGACACCCTTTGGTTGATTTAACAGAGTCCTGCTTGAAGACTGCATGAAGGGAGATGAATTGATGCCGAGGCGAGAATAGACAGAGAAGGTCGAGCGAGAATGAAAGCGTGGAGGGAGGGGTGTGTGGAGGGGGTGGGAAAGTCAGAGTCCTCTCTATTAACTGTGGGCCTGAAGGAGGCTCTTCTTACCAGCAGCCGATTCTGGCAACACAACATTATTATGTTCAGTTTAGGCCCTGGGCCCTGGCTTTAAAAGAAGGAGTCTGACCCACATATACTGTCCCTCCTTCAGACGCCATCTTTTTTTTTTTTTTTTGCCATCAATGCAGAAGTCGGCGTCGAGGAGTCGAGCAGGTGGAGCAGGTGGAGGTAGTCAGATGATTAAGAGGGAGATAATTATGTGTGCTACTCGCTGGAAATGTGATTATACCCTGCAAAGATACGTCTCACGATTGGATGAGTTCCTACAAGCCAAATGCATTTTCATTAACGATCCTCTACTGGTGAATTGGGGTCCTACCAATGTTGTAGAGTCAGTTGTGTAGAGGTACGAACACACAGCCTTGAGGGACACCCTTTTAGGGGATAAGGATATTGTATTGGAATCAAAGTTGTCCACCCACTGAGAGTCTTGGGATTTTTACTCTCTCTTTAAATTCACTTTTTTATTCTACTTTCATACAAAATAATTTAAAAAATATAGATCAAAGGTTTTATAGCAAAATCTCTGCCGTTTGTAAATAAGGTCCCCATGTGTCCCACAGCGATGTGCGAAGGGACAATTTTACCCCAACACTCTAAAGTTCAAGCAACTTTTTCCTCATGTGGAAGACTCTTTTTTTAGCACCTGAAACGAATTTGCCTGGAAATCCTGAGTTCAGAAAACCGGTGGAATCCATCAATATTCAAACCGCGTTTCAACACGGTTTTTATCACAAAGATATTAACGTCACACAAAATGGGGCCTGAGCGACCAAAAGACCTCGTGGGGTTAAGATTAAATTGGCTAAGAGGTGAAACCTCAGACGGGGGGCTTTTCATGACATCTCATTGCTGCAACTCAACGCAGGTCATTAAATCCTCTCGTCCTGTTATCTTGTAGTCTTCGTCACAATCTTAGGCTTTTTTCTTTGCAGTGTAGGGACTAATTCGGTGTCTCTTGACAGCTCCAACAGGCCCTGAGAGGATTTACTCGTCTAAAATGATCTAACATCATCTAAAATAGGAGAGCCGAGCGCCCTTTTTAATAAAGTCAGGGTTCAAAAAAAATAATTCCGCTGTTTTTTCGCAGTCCCAACAAATATAATATCCCATTTGTGTCGTCTATCCTGAATTTCCAAGGGCATCATCTTATTATTGATTGGAGGAAAGTGAAGAGATATGGATATTACTCGGCTGAAGGCCACGGTGGTACTGAAGGTGATTCATGGGAGGGTCTTCCACATAATTTAGACCCTGGATAAATAGTTCATTTCCAACAGTGTTGGCATTTGAAGAAATCAAATCCTTGTAGTGAATTTAAAGCAGGGCCGGAGGCAGATCTGTACCTTGTGCATACCTGGCAAGACTCCTGTGAGGTCGTTCAGTTATCTTTCAATTACCAACCACAATATCGTCCTCCGCACACAAACACCCACCCGTAATCCACTGTAAGCAGAAGGCTCCAACAGCGCCTCGCCGACTCCGTCGCATAACTATCAAATAATTTTTCTTCTCTACTTTTTATTTCTCTTCCGAGCAATCACTGCTGTATATTTCATCCTAACGGTTGCTATTGTTGCACGGAATCACTGGAAGATTATCATTTTGCAGATGGGGTTGGGGGATGAAAGAGTCGTTCTCTCACTGCAGTTTTTTTTTTTTTTTTTACTGCAGGGACTAACCATTATCATTTTCCTGACCATGCCCTTTCTGGTAATTCTCCTCCATATGGCCTCGACCTTTCTTATGGCTGTCAGTTGCAGAGAACCAATTAACATATTGTGTCCGAGGGAGTCATTCTTCCTGATGCTCCTCGGTTTCTCTTCCTCTGTTTTTTGTCATGCTGCTAGCTAGTGGGCAGAGTCGCACAAATTAGCAGTGTGGGCTGGAAGGCTCAATTACCTTTTAAGGACTTTAGAGGTAGTCTGTGTCCGTGTCAGCGCCTGTCTTCCTCCAACCTGCCTCGATAAGGGCATAAAACGGGAGGTGCGGTTGGTGCGCGAGAGCTGGGTTGGATTTCCAAATGATCTAATTCCTGTGTCTGCACAGCGTCACCGCTGGCATCCATGTTTCCCCTGGAGACAACGGCGGCTCTCATCTTCTCATCAACCCACCTAAGTCTCACCTCAGCACCCCCACCACCAACAACACCAACCACTACCCCTACCTCCAGCCTCCCATCTCTCCCGATCTGCCATTGTGCGCGGCGGCGAGCAAGGGGGGGTGGACAGCCAGCCAGAAAGTCCATTTGAATATGATGGCAGGGGTGTATTCTCAGAGGAGCAGCACCACTCTGTGAGCAGTGCCAGGCCTGGCCTTGTTATCCATCTGTGACCATGTAATGGAGATGGATACTGTACCGCTGGCAGCCTGAAATGGAAGAGATGCACGGGCCAGTAGATATCAAGCATCTCGAAGTGTGAAAACGCTGCGAGCGTTGAAAAATGTAAAGCAAGAGGCAAATATGGGTCCGCTGTGATGTGGGAGATACGAGGGTAGATCAAACTGATGGATTTCCAATAAATGCATTTCATTAAAAATGTTTTTTTTACTTTTGTTCTCCTCAATAATAATTCTGTTGAACGACATAGAAATAGTCTCTAAAACCATTAGCGTTGTTGTGTTGTTTACACACGATCACTTCATACCTCGTAAGCTATATAGCGACTAGAGCATTGCTGAACATCACGGACAATTTACAACAAGAACAATCCAGATTAATGATGCAAGGCTTGAAATAATGGCCTGTCTCCATCCAGGCGTTCTTCTTCATCTCTTCATTGTCAAAAACCCAGGCAATCACGTCACCCACGGTGCAAGTCGGCTTCCAACTAAGTAGCGGCTAGGTAGCCTTGAGCTAGCAGACTGGAGCAGACATAACGAGCCGTCCCTGGAGTCGGCTCGCTCCTGTCTTCAGAAGGAGATCCGTGCAGCTTTGCCACATAAACACTTCAGCTCTTCTTCATCATTTAACAGGAAGCCTGAACCACGTGCTAACACAGGTCGATAATCACGCGCTTCAGATGCACACAGTTCACCGTTCAATGCAGCAAATGAAGAACAAAAATCTCCAAGAAAGACATTACTCTTCTCCCAAAACTATAAAGACGCCAGGATTGTTTGAAGAACTCCTACTATGGTAACGTAGCTTTGCCTGTGGCTAGCAATCATGCTAACAAAGACTGAAACAAGAACACATTGTCTGCAGGATTTACTCAAGTCAGTCCAGAAACTTCTGACAGGAATGGATCACTCATTTGGTCAACTTATCAACCAAAATCTGTCCCCTAGCATCCTAGACATTCGTCAAAGTCGTAAACATGACGTAAAATCCCACATTGTTGACCCCTGAACTAGCTCATGTCATGCACTTTCTGTTATCTGTCAAGTTTAACAATGGTTGTCTCAGTGTTTCTACAACTCTGTGATGACACTAGAGATCAGGAGAGTCTTTGTTAGCCAAAAGAGGGCGCAGCTTGTTTGGAGGTTAGGGTTCCTTCCTGGTTGATCATCAATGGAGCTCCCTAAAAGCCACGCCATCCTCAAAGGGCCTCCACAAATGGGCTTTGTATTCCCAGCATTCCCGGCAAGGCGTGAACCAAGTTGCTGCTGCTGCTGTTAGCTTAATTTGTCCATGAAATCTTAAAAACCCATCCTTCATACGGTTGTGACGTGAAAGAGTTATAAAGTAGGGAGCTGGACATATTCTAATGTGTGTCCATCTATCTGACAGCTGGCGCTTATGGAAACTCTGCTGTATATGATTTTATAATGAGACTGAATTTCTTTTTTTTCTTTTTTTTTTTTTTGATGAACACATCTGAAAAAAAGCAATGCAAATTTCATGAGGGCTGCATTAAAGAAACTGTGGAAGGGCAGTGTTGGAATTAGAAGCACATAGGGTTTTTACATCAGGCAAGCCTTTTCTGCTGCCTTGTGTTCATTCTAGATTCTCAGAATGATCACAAAGTCACAGTCAGCAGTTAAATACACACATTACAGAGGACGGCGGGTTACATTTTATTTATTGATATTGTTTGATATATTTATAAGCCAAAGCTCATGCATTATACATGTGGTCTTAAGGTCCGTATAAATCTTTGCACAACAGGGAGAGCGAGTGCGATGAAAGAAATTGAAGTTTCAAGAGTCGGTAGGCATGCAATGATCAGTTGGATCCTATTAATAGAAGTGACATATTCATTTGCATATTTTCCAGCTTTTGTTTATAGTCGAATTAAATACCACCAGAATAAATGTCAGGTTAAATATGACGTTTAAGAGATGCATATGCGTCTATTTTTGCACAGATAATTGGTAAGGCTTATGCATTCCTCCCATTTTTTGTGTGTGTTTGTGTGCATACTTTGTTCTCTTCTCATACAAAACAGAATAATAGTGTGTTTTGTCTTAAAGGGAAAACGGTGTGGGAGGTGCAAAGGGAGAAAAACATGATTTTTTACGCTTTGCTGCATAGCTTATCGGCACCGTTTGCCTCGGTTCAGCCAGCCTTTGTGCAGAGTCGCACACATTTGACTAAAGGTGTTGATTCTTGACACGTTGCTTCTCTTTCTCTTTTTTTTTTTTTCTTTTTTAACAACCTGCATTTCAACAAAGCCTCATTTTCTCTGTTCGGCATCTGCTTCTGCTGCCGTAAAGTTTAAACCACCGTAAATATCTTGCGTAACATTTAAAATCAATTACCCCCCCCTCCCCATTAGGTGTGTTTCATCTGTGTGGAAATAGAGGAAATAATTGGAGGAACTCTTTGTTATTAGGGAACTTTGATCTTCCACCAGGGGTCACTGTTGTGAAAGGAGATTGATCTCAACTTAACCTCCCCCCCCCACCCCATCCTTAGAAGATCAATGAGTCCATGTCTCCATGGTGAACCAGCCTCCACCTCGTCTCTGTGCAGTTCAGCGTCTCCGTCTGTGTGCTGGTGTGTGTGTGTATGACTTGACATAAATGTGTGTGTGTGTATGACTTAACATAAACGTGTATGTTTGTGTGTGTGTGGGGAGGGAAGGCGAGGGTGGGGCTGCTTGCACATCCGCGCCGTCATTTACTCTCCACGCGGCGGGGAATGTGTGGCGTTAAGTAGTCGCAGGAGAAAGCCAACTCCTGAATGTGAAAGCGGTCCTTGTGCCGGATCAGGATGGTGGGGGGTGCAGACCTGGAGGGTGGTGTTGGTGGTGGGGGCACAGGTCTGGAATGTGAAATGCTGTCTGCTCGATTTCCATGTTGTGCCTTGGCAGCCAGGTGAGTCAGGGGCCCCATACCAATCAGAAGGTGTTCACCAGTGGACTTCTCCCGGCCGCCTGTCGTTCACATCATTCCACCTGTCAGTCTCACCAGCCGTCCCCTACAGAGACTCTGAATTAGCATTAAAAAGAAGTCCTACATGCAGCAAATGGGTTTAATTCTATTTAAAGTATAATTATTTTTTATAAAAGTTCTTTTTTATAATTTTGTGATTTTAGAACCCTGGATTAAGACACTCCTGCTCACATCAGCGATGTTTGCTTTATCATTTTGATTAAATCTATCTAGGATACCATCGGATAGTGATGCTAGGCTCAAGTCATGACAGATGACTTGTCCTGCCTGTGTTGTACTGCCTGTGTTGTACTACCTTTTATACTTCCTGTTGTTCTGCCTGTGTTGTTCTGCATGTTGTTCTGCCTGTTGTTCTACCTGTTGTACTGCCTGTGTTGTTCTGCCTGTTGTACTTAATTTTGTTCTGCCTATGTTGTACTGCCTGTGTTGTACTACCCGTGGTAATTCCTGTTATTCTGCCTGTGTTGTTCTGCATGTTGTTCTGCCTGTGTTGTTCTGCATGTTGTTCTGCCTGTGTTGTTCTGCCTGTTGTTCTGCCTGTTGTACTGCCTGTGTTGTTCTGCCTGTGTTGTTCTGTCTGTTTTGCTGCCTGTGTCATTCTGCCTGTTGTACTGCCTGTGTTGTTCTGCCTGTTGTACTGCCTGTGTTGTTCTGCCTGTGTTGTACTGCCTGCAATTTCATCTGTGCTGTATGTCGTGCATACATGGTACACTTGACAATAAAGCTGACTTTGACGTTGACTGATGAACAGAAATGAAGCTAGAAACCAAACCAGGATGACTCCAAAGATAATAAAACTACAACGGCATTCAGTTGAGTGCATTCTTTTTGGTCTTTTTTTTTTTTTTGCATAATCTTGATAACAATCCCCCAAAAAACCCTACAACTAGACGATGGATGCTGCTAAAAACATGGCCTCGTCCTCAGTGGGAATAACACAAAGGGAAAAAAAGATGAGGAGAAAGTTTTTTTACGAAGTGACTTTGGGTCGTTCATCCATTCTAATCAGTCGTCCTCTCTCCGGTCCCTGACTCCGTCTGGGGGGTTGGGTTACTTTCTTCCATTTTTCTTCCTGCTGTGTTTCTGTGTAGTCGTCCTGTGGTATGCCTCACCCATACTGGTTCTATTAGGATCCACATCAGCTCATTTACTCGTTCTACTTTTTCTTCTTACTGTCTCCCGGGTCGGATATCTGAATAACTTTTCATCCATCACACGTTGGCTCATATTGCAGAAAACCCGAAACCACATTGACTTTGAAGTACCTGTAATTTACCCAACATTCCCCTCTTAAATGGCACAAAAATTAACTAAAAAAAAACAGGAAAAATGCTGAGCTAAGCGTTAATAATACATAAGTCTGTAGATTCCTTAAACGGGCAAACCATCTGTTCCAGGCAGCCTGAAGCCTCCCTCTTCTAATTGTCCCGTCTGTGGTGTTTGATATGCATAATTAGACTTTTAATAATCTTTGCTATGCAGGTAATGTTTGCAATAAGTTCATGGAGATTTCAATTCCCCCATTGGTTGTAAGGGAATTAAGAATCTGTCATTAGTCAGTGAGGGATCCAGCATTACAACCAAGCAAACATAAAAAATGTCAAAATAGAGTGAGTCTTTAGAAATGACTGTAAAGACTTGGATCCCACCAGTGTTCATAAAGAAGACATAAATACAACCTGACATTCAAGATATTGTGTCGCCTATTATTTTAAATGTTAAATACTTGTGCTACGACAGTCGGGCTGATTTATAATGCATTTATAACACTTCATAACATCGGCAACTACTTATTGATCTTGTTCATGGTAAAATAAAGTTAAGTACAGTCATTTATTTAAATTTTTCCAATATATTTCAATTCCACAAGTTTTTGGCGTTACTTTGCACCACAGAAGGAGCCGAAATTCCACTTGTAACCATGGAAATGAGCAAAACTATAAACGGTGGCATGAAAAAAAACAACCATAACCTTCATTTGCATCTTCACTTTGTCCATACAGTGATTGTCCATACAGTGATAATAGCATGCTATCATCATAAACATGCTAAAGCATCATGGCTAACTGCTATGTGTCATGATAGTCCTGCACTGCAGAGCGCACTTACAATAGATTGCAGGATTTCAGAGTCGCATAAAAAAAAATAAAAAACCATAACGTTTTCACAGTATGACATCATGCAATAAAAAAAAAAAAAAGACACTTTAAAAAGATGTAGAAAGAGCGGGAAAATGCTAAATGTGTGTGTGTGTGTGTGTGTGTGTGTGTGTGAGAATGTTTTATATTCAAGGTACAATGATGGTTAAAATCTCCAGATTGGACTTTTTTTTTTTTTGGGGGGGTGCTGGAGGTTCGGATCGGAGAGTTTTTTTTAGCGGCGAAATGTTGACATGCATTTGACGTCCTCTAGGGGAAAAGCTGTCTATGAAAAATGCAAGAACAGGCTAGAAATGCATCACAAGTAGCAAATTGCAGCACTTCTAAACAAGATGTTGGCGGTGTTGGACAAGGCGGTTATTCTGCACATGTCCCCACATTATTCAGGATGATTTAAGCGCAGCCCAGGCATTAAAAGGAATGCAATTTGATCGCTTGGCTTCGTGTTTTTTTGTGCGCTCTGAGGGAGTTTTTTTTTTTTTTTTTTTATCAGTCGAGCGACTCCGGCACAATGGCAGTGTTGTGGCATTGCTGCTGATGCCCCCTGAATGCCCACGGTGGCGGCGGAGGTTTTAAAAAAAAAAGCGCACTCAAAGGACTCGCTGATCAAAGGAGCGTTTCATCTGCGAATTCTGCTGCTGATGCTGCTGCTGCAGCGTGGAACGCCAGAGACGTGTTATGACAGAGATCTGATGCTAAGAGACTGACAGCAAAGGCTTTGATGACCCCTCTGTACGACGGGCGAGAGAATAAACAGGGAAATAAAAAGAGGCAACGCGTACAGTAAGGAGTACAGTGCATCAGGGTGCTAAAACGCAAGGCAGGGGAGCTAACAGGAAGCTAACAGGAAGTACTCGTGTCCGCACGGCAGGTCATGTGACGCCGTTTTTGTCGTTTCAGTATATGGAATTCAAACAAGCAAACACATTTTCTTGCACCCTCCAGATTGAAACACAGGGATTACAGTAAATCTAATGAGCAAAACGATGACATCACCAGTCATGTGATCTAAAACCATAAAGAAGCGTCGCCTCTGGCCGGTAAAACCAGTCTAACAATTTTAACGTGAGTCAAAAATATACTTTTGATTTACAGTTTTTACTTGTTTATGGGTTAAACCAAACCTACGGATAAACCTCTGCTGTCGGAGGATGTGTGTCAGCAAACAACAAAGGCACTCCACTCGACCAACAAGTCATCCATCATTGACCCCGAACAGAAGGCGAAAGGTCAGCAACACTTAACCTTATTGGCTGTAATTGTTCCCAGACGCCACCGACCGCGCTCAGATTCCCAGAGGGCAATGAGAAACACATTGATGGGGTCGAAATACACCTACTTAACTTCCTACCCCCTGTGCATTCTGTTGGGGGGGGGGTCGGTATGGTGGTGGGTGGGGGGGATGCAAAGTCGATCGCAGTTAGAAGTTAAAAGTGAGGTTAAAATGCGTCTGGCAGGTTTCGATATCTCTAACTTTTGGAACAAAATATGCAAATTTATGCAAATCAGGGTCAAATATTTGTTTTGTTCTCCGGTTAAAAACATTTGAAAATTTCCTTTTACCAAATTTTTTTTTTTTTAGAATATTACGTGACAAAAATGTAAAAAACGTCAAAGTAAATTAGCAGAAAGCTTGACTTTGAAGCATTTTAATCCGCTGAATTGTTCTTGTTATTTCGCTTTATTAATATTATGATTATTTTGCGTTCTTTTAAATCAGACCTCACCTTCCTTTTTTTTTTTTTTCCCATTCCCAAAACCTTTTCCATCACTCAAACTTTATCATCCATTTGCTGCTACTTCCAGTCCTCATTGCGACCGAGGGATGGAAAATGTTATGATGTATAATAAATATATATATATATATATATATATATATATATATATATTTTTTTTTTAGCAGCTCCCTGAAAAAAACTTCATAAATCAAACCAGCAGATCAACAGATTCTCACCTGCATCACTTTTGGAATAAGAATAAAAAGGAACCTGAACCTTTACCGTCCCGGAACGATGACATATGTGCTCACACGCCGCGGGCGCCGGAGTGTGGCGCGCGATGGGCGCTGGAGTGGGTATTTTTAGGTTAACTGCCCATGAAACAGCATTGTTAATCTTTGCTGCTTTGATGGTTATGTCTTTCACTGCAGATCAGTGGACACTGAAAAACAAATTATCCCAACACATTGCATTTATTCTATTCTAATGAAGTCCAGCTGTATGGACAAACGCCGAGCTTATGTTTCCCCCTCCTCGCTTTCCTTCAGTCAACACAACAACATCGGATCGGATTTAGGGTCAGAAATCGCCAGGATACGTCATCGGAAAAGGAGTTTATAACCGTGTGTGATGGTCGCCGTGCATTGTGGGAAGTCAGGGTTTTATTACCGTCCATTAAGACTATATAGGATGACAGCAGACTATTATATTGTCCTGTTCAGAGGAAAAAATACATCTCCTGTCACTTTTACTAAAGCCATCAATCGCTGTGAGATGTGCAGTGCATTATGGGATAAAAGTTCTGCAACATCTACTTTCTGAGTCGATGCAGAATGTGATGAAAGTAAATCTGCATCGAGAAGAAAAGTCTTGTTTCTTTTGAACACAATGCGTATGTAGCGTCAACGTAAATACATAAAAATTTCATTTTACTACCAAGTAAATCTTCATTTTATCAACTTATTTAAATGTTCAGATTAAAAAAATGGCGCTGTTTATTTAACGAGAAGTAAACGCTGATTGCTATTTCTTTATTTTTTTTTTTTATCCTATATTACTTTTGTAATTGCAATAATTAGCATTAATGACATGCAGGCTAAATAGCAGAAGCTGCGTAATGTAAGACAGTTCAACAACCTTATAAAATGGAATGGATGCAGGACTGTTAACGGCAAAGTTTAACTAGTTTTTGTTGTTCATCTTTTTTATTTCTTGCAAGGGAGAGTGCACAACATAAAGGATTCACACCAGAGTTAGCTCGCGGCTAATTTAACATTTTGTCAAGTAGAAAGAGAGAAGAAACAAGCACAAAACGGCAAATACACTAAATGAATCAGCACTATATTTAAGGGCGAGACGATAAATAGAAGCAGCAGCTGATAATAAAAGTAGAAGGCACTCACTGGTGCGGATGTTAGCCTCCACCCGGTATCAGATTATCGGATCAGAGCTGGTGTCACCTCTGACCCGCCACAAGGAAATATGAGCTTATTGCAAAAGGTATTTTATAGGATGACAGGCTCAGATAGTCGTCCCTCATCCCATTAGATGTGTCGTTACTAAATACTCAAGAGGAAAAGAGATTTGGATTAAAAAAGAATTTTCAAGAGACAACAGAGCAGATTAAAAATGGGATTAGACACATGTATCATATAAAGTTGTTGTGGTTTGAATCTTGCAATTTTAAGAATGCTTATCTCTGTCAATAAAAATACCATAGCGGCTGTTCTTTTTTAAGGATAAATCATGTAAGCATCTGCTATAAAGTCAATAACAAGAGTATCATGAATCTCTCAGCTCAAAATCCTGTCCAGATTTAGTTCCGTTCTGAATTCAAGGCGTATTTTACGTACCTTAGTAACAGGAACTGCTCTTTTTAAATAAATGAAAATGCATTTGAGCTACAGTACCGACAAGGACGGCATGACTCGCACCAGCTCGCAATTAAATAGAGGAATCAAATTGAAGATTTTCCTCATTACCTTCAAAGTACAGTCCTGAATTGGGTCAGGTAGTCAATTTCCCTGCAGGAATCCATAAAATAAAGTCAGATTAAAAAAAAAAAAAAAAAAGAAAAAAGCTAGACTGGGTTTGTGTCAAATTAAACTGCTGTGAAATACAAATCAAGATGAATTCATGCTAAAATTGCAAAGCCAATGGTGTACATAGAAATATGAATTATAATCCTGAATGACTGATGTGTACAAGATTGTATGAACATTAATAAAAAAAACAACAACAATTACTATACGATGCAGCAAACAGGGATATGTATGTAGACCGCTCTTTAAATTAAATTGCAGGCATACAGCTTGTGCTTAATTCAACAGGCATCAGCGCAGGTGTCAGAACTCGCTGCACAGGCAAACAAAATGTGTCACGATGACGGATACCGGCGCCGCCGACCTGCTGGAGTGATAAATGTGTTCGTAGAACAAAAACAGGGTTCAGGTCTTGACTATGAACCACGAGCCAGTCTTGGCTTCACGCTGCATCTCTGATGATGACACGTCCACCAGCGAGTCTGAGACGCGCCGATGACTTTAAACGTTCCGTAACATTCCGTCTCGGATCATTGTCTTTATCTTTTTCTGTTGGTAGAACTTCCGGGACGTCTCCTGCTGGTTTCGCCCAGAATCTTTTTTCCCAGCACACAGCGTGGGTGGACTTTTAAGCAAAAAAATGCATTTCTTAAACACATTTTAAAATCGATTACCATATTTCTGTTTAACATTTTGACTTTTCTTTACAAAAATGCAATCACTGCAACACATGATCGGTTATGAACAGACTGTGAAATCCATATATTAACTACTTTCTAAGCTTGAAAATACTGTCACACCTCCGCTAAGAATGCAATCAGCTTTATCTCAAGAAAATAAATAACAACTTTATCCCAGCATCTCAGGCGGGAAACACTGATGCTTGTTTGGGACTTAAGGCACAGTCGGCCTGAGACTCTGACCGCCCGTTGCTCTGGACGCCGCGTGGACCAGGAAGCCAGGGAACGGGCTGATTGATGGGGCATCCAAGGAGTAGAAAGGATGGACTTGGACAATAACCTAATCCTGTACAACTGTTGAACTATGAATTACAGACTTGGCTGGTAAGAAAGGGATTGACAAGATAATTGAGGATCACTTTCAGTCTGCAGGGAGCTTATTCCCCAGAGGAGTAACATTAGTTGCGTGGATGTTCGGAATTCTGAGTATTACGCCGTTTTGTGTTGCTAGCACATTGAACTAAATTGATGAGCATGTTAGCATGTTTAGCTATGCTCTTTCTGAAACCAAAAGAGGCACAGATGTAAAGACTTTGTCCCCAGTTGTACCCACAACGACTAAACTGGATGTTCTACGTCTATATGCAAAGAAATGAGTCTCCATTCCAGTAGGGGGCAGTAGTCTGTATTCATCAGACAGAAATAACATAGAAAATGTATTATAATTACCACTGGATTTATTTCCAATGGACTGAAATCATCCAACCAGCAAGGTTTTTTTTTAAAATCCATTTATTTTTTTGGGGATTTCTACGTCTGCAGCGTCCAAATATGGCTCCTCAAACATTCAGCGACTGTCAGTTCAATCCTTGACGTGGGAGGACGTAGCAGGATTTGTCTACAAGTGAAAAGCCAAAGCTGTTTGGTGGGATTGCTTAGTGAATGATTAATATTCCCCCTGGATTATAAGGGTAAACAGAACCAAACTTGTCTAGGATGGAGGGTCACAGCCTCGGGACGGTCGGACATGGATTGCCCTGATGACAAAATGCACTTAATCCCCATCCTTTAAGATTAGCGACACAATGCTGGCAACAGGAAGGGGCAGAAAAACACAAAGACAAGGTCAAAACTGCTTTTACAGTTAGAATATTACATATTACTGACCTCAGTTGGAAGAAAATACTTTAAGTCTCCAGTTCAATCCGAAGTTAACTTGAAAATAAACACGGCTGGATTAATGTAAATTTGCTTTTCACATATTCATCTGACAATTTCGCCCCGTCGTCTCTTCAAGTCTGGTTTTGTTGCTCAAGTACACGGTTTGAAAGGAGTCTGTTGCACAATGCAGCACGGCCGTTATGCCATTAAGCTTCGTCTGAAACATTGCTTCTAAGAGCGCCCGTAATGAGTGTGCATGTCTCCTCAGAAGGTTTTTCAAGAGACAAAAAGAAAGCACTGAGCCACAGCTCTTCACACACTGCAAACATTGCAGCAGATTAAATCAGTTTGTCGAAAAAAGTTGCTTCCTTCCTCTTTAAAGGTTAACCAGTCTTATCAACTCATATTTTTCTTTAATATTGATCATATTTATATTTGAAATACAGTAAACCATTTAAAAGCGCACGACATTGCATGAATCTTTATGACATAAATGTGCATCGCTAGAAAAAGTGCAGTCTCCTTAACATATTGGGTGCTTTTTATTACTTTTGTGCACCTTTATGAATAAGGGCTTTGAAGCAGAGTGGTAAACTGCACATTACTGTTGTGTTATGGGGGAGAAAGGACGGTGCCGCGTGGAGAATGAGGGCAAATAAAAGAACGTTGGCAGCCGAGAGCGTAGTTCATTGTTACATTAATAGGAGGCTGGGGTGATCCTGCCTGCTTATCTTCCAGGCAAAAGTTATCACAACCGGTTACTTCAGCTTAAAGCCATTCATAGAGTGCATTTTCAAGAGCCACTGATCTAGCTCAAAGTCAAAGGTTACGCAGATCAGCAAAACCTATTTGTGAAATGCAAATGCTGGATAAGGAAATAGAAATGAGACTGCGGCGTGGAGATAAGCTGCTACGTGTTGGGACGGAATGTTTGTCTGAAGTATTTGGTGTAACACTTGCGTTTAAGGACTCTTCAGTGAAAGCTGACACTTCCCTTTCCAAACAAGCAGTGTCGTGGATGCAAAGGGATTGGTTGAAGAAGAATCAGAGTGATGAAGGAAGCTGCTGTATCCTGATGGAAACAGGTGACCATTGCTGAGTTGTTTAGATCTTCTCCTTGGATCTCCTTGGATCTGCAATGATTCCCTGCTGGATTTACAGCCTTTTTCCAAAGTCCAAAGACAAATCCAGGGAATCAAGAACTCAAAATTGCCTCTAGATTGGAGTTGTAGTTTAAAGAGTTGGTGCACCCACCCTGGAAATGAACCGGCTACCTGCCCAGGGTGTGCCCTGGACAATGTTAGTAGCTGGGATAGGCTCAATCTCCTCTGAGACCATGCCAAGAATAAGCGACCCCTATTGACAGACATGGTTCACTTTATGTTTAATGTAATGAACCATTAAAACATGGGGCACTAGCCATCAGATGGTACAGGCAGGACAGACCAAGGCCTGGGATTACGAGGGTTTTTTGAGGATAGAAAAGATGTAATTGAAAATAGGAGGATCATGTTTCTTCCAAGATCTATTTCTGGAATATCTGTCCCACTGTACTAAATGTCTTTAAATAATTCATTTCTAATCTTCCCAACAACCAAAATGGGTTATTTTTTTTCCCTAATGCATGAGGTCAAGAGTTTACACATGCATATCTGTGCATAGGAAGATGTGTGCGCGAGTCCTAGAGAGATTATATTTGTTTTCCAATGTCGTTTTTCATCTTTTAATCCTAGACCTCATCAGTTCATCTTAATAGATATTCTATTAGATCAACTGTAGCGTATCTTTCCTGTTATATGTTGTCCAGCAAGAGAGATGAAGAAAACAGGAAAATCTCTCAATAATAGATGAGTCTATTTGGGACAGTGTCCTGCTCGACCACAGGGGTTTGTGTCATGATATTTCAGCTACAAACTGCAGAGCATGCTTCTATCTGTGGGTTGTTCTCTCACACCCACCGGCACAGCAGGTTAACATCATTGGCTGAAAACAGTGAAAACTTTCTGAGTGCGAAGAAAAAACAAGTTTTGCGAAGGCTGGAAAGAGAAACAAAGGACTGAAAGGTGTTTATAGACTCGGTTCATGGAGGTTGATTGAATGCCTAGAAGATAAGCCAGGCGACATTAGATATCCCAGTGGGCAGAGGATGGGAGGTTAATCTCATTCCCTGCAATGATGTATCTGAAGTGACTCTTTTTGCCAGTGGTATTGTTTCTGAACACTCCTTGGCTTCCAAGGGCAAGGAAAGTGTCCATCAGAGCTGGCGCATTGATTGCTTCAAGATTTGATTAAACCCTCGGCTGTACTCCAAATGTAAGACAATAGCATTGAGATAATCTCACCTTCCCTCCCCAGGTCAGACATAATGCGGTTTAACACAAGGCTGTGCACTCTCCTGGCGTAATAGGACATTTCTAGTTAGCTGTAGGCTTTGTTCGGCTACTGCGTGGCGACGCCGTTCCGCTTCTTTCGCATAAATAGCCCATCAGGAAGACTTGTGTGCCTTGTCTTTATTTTAAATTGCTTACAAAAGTGGGAAGCCAAAGGTGTCGCGAGATAAATTAACACCCAAAATAGCCAGTTTGGTAATTAAGATCTCATATTTAGAGAGGGATGTCAAGGTAAACACTTTAACAGCCGTGCAGTCTGGAGTTGGGTCATCTCTTCCCAGAAGGCAGCTCCTCTGACTCTTAAATAGGACACTAGTCCGTCCACCACAGCCCATGGCTAACATCTTTATAAAACCTCATTAGTAGCCTTCCTATACAAATTTATTCACTGCAGATTACAAAACCAGGCTCTCGGGTGGGGAACCACAGCCCGGTAAATCATTAATTGATGATCCTGCGTTCCTCCTGCTACAGTATTTCTCTGAGCTGTGTGAGAGCAGACTCTAACAACCTTCCAGTTCTTCCTCTGAAACAGTCTCCAAACCACATCTCTTTTTTTTTTTTTTTTTGCCCTAATAGGGGCTTCCAGAAAGGCACAGCATTGCTCAGGTTCTTTAAATGACCTTGTCTCAGTCCATTCCTCCCCACACTGGAACATATTTATTCTCCTATGTAGTTTGAAAGTCGGAAATTACAGCCAAAGAAAGGAGGATACTGTATATTAAGAGCCTTTGTCTCACGGAGTTGAACAAAGGGTGTGCGGATTAGGCTGTGAACTGCGCATAGTAAGTTGGGTGGGGGGTCTGAAAGCCGCTGAAATAATATGTCCTCCTCCCAATAGGAAAGTCATTTCTCTGTCAGGGTGGGTTCTCCAAAAAGGCTTGCGTCGTCCATTTCTAGGGGAAAAAAAGATCTTATTCTGACACAGTTAAATCAGCGATCCCGCTGAGGTGAAGTGGTGAATCTTCTAGTTTTCTTACTTGTCTTTTAGACTCTGCAATTTTAGAGTTTTCTGGTCCAATTCTACCCGCCCCAGTTGCTCCACTAATCCCGCGATGCCCCCTACCAAATCCCCCCCGTAATGACGACAGTTAACCTGGAATCAGGGCAAAAAAAATGAAAGAGTGGATTCAGCGAACATCAGCCAGCCGACGACCGGTAATTGGTTTGATTGTTATTAATTTTGACATTACGTTCCAATTAAAGATAGCAAAACACTGATTTCATTTTCTTTTCATTTTATGGTTGGAGATTAAGTAGGCATTGATCACACCTGAATGACTCGGTGTGTGCGTCGCTAATTAAAGACTTAGATTGCAATTAAGATAATGAGGCTAATAAGTTTTTCAGATGGAGCACACAAACAATTTTTAAACCGTCAGTTGGAGACACGTGGCTTCCAGCTCAGAGCGTGTGGAGTGACGCTGCGTTCAGGAAACACTCCGGAATGAGCGTAACGCAACATGTCCAACACAACAACATGAGGCGAAGCGTCTTTTTGTTGTTGCCATTTTCGACGCAATTTTACCGAACTCTTGTTGCGTAAAGGGTTTCACAATCTACAAGACAATTTTGGAGCGGCACAACAAAAATGCAAGAACGTTGAAGATGAACAACTTATCTTGTTTGGTACCTAAAACAACACAAAGTACCAGGATCCCTACTTGATTGGGAAAACAAGGTAAATATCCCTCGAGCTAAACTCCATCTCATCGTGTCCAGGTTAGGCGAACCATCTCGAATGCATGAACATGTGACGCTCCACCAGATCAACAAGGAATACCTGCATGTCTGAGTGTTTACCTTCATCATTCCCTCCCACAGCTCCAATCCCAACTAGTATTTTTTCTTACATTGAATTTTCGATCTCTAAGAATCTTCTGCTGCCTCCTAATGACTGCATCTTAGTGTTGATAGTGTTGACTTGCATTAAACAAGTCAACACTATCCATCTCGGAAGACTCTCCTCTAACCAAAGCGCTTCACATAAGCAGGTCATTCTTTTCAGTTTGCCTGCATTAACAGTCCTTAATGGGTGAGTCTAGTGGCGCATCAACAAGAATTAAATATGCATTGACTTTGTTTTTTCCAGGACAGTAAGTCTTGGAGGTTGTCTTGGGTTTAAAAGAGCACAACATTTGGATTCTCAAGTTTTTACTCTCTCAAATGGAAGACTATTGTAGCGCCTGCAGGAAACAGCCCAATAAAATTGTGCAAAACATTGCAAAAATTTTATTCAAAAACAATGGAATTTGGGTCAAGGGTCAGTGTTAAAAATGTAGAAGAAACGTTTGGAGCAAGACCATCGTCTTGGTCGATAAATAAAGAAGCTAACTTTAATTACAGGTGTGTTCAGGGCCTGCGTGGACGTCTGAGAACTCCTTGCCCACTCACCAACTTCAAGCATTTCCTTTATGCACTACGTAAACTGCAGTATACTTCCTTCCTGGCATTAGCTTTAATTTGTGAGCCACAGAATCGCCTGATGTGGACATAATTCACCAGGCTGCTTCGGTGGTGCCTCCTTTAGGTGGTTCGGCTGAGGTGATGCTACTGATGGATGCTGACAACCAATTGCCTGCAGTTTGTCAAGATGCATATTTGCTAAATGCAGTGGAGCAATGCATCAAAGAGAACTAAGTAAAGGAATAGTTTGATCCGATGCTTTTACTTCACATCTCCTGCCTTAAGACGACAAATTGCAATAAACACAGCAGACGTTTCTGTCTGGCTTAAATTACAGGAGTTAAATCAGATTTCCTCTCGTCTTGTCACAGGTGCCTTTAAGGTGAATCTCTGTAGGGATTCCGTTCTGATACATCGGCACACTCTCAGAATAAAAAAAATATAAGCCTCTCCAAACAAGCACAGCTCATGGAAAGTCTTCAGCTGTCCCTCAAGGATTAGATTGCAGGCGTCGCCGCCCGTGTCGCCGCCGTCGGCTCAGGCAATCTAATGGAGCCATTCCAAAAGTTTCTGTCCCTATTAATCATTAACACTCCATCACACGTGGGCAGGCAGGACGTGTCAATACCGACGCTCCCGTGTCACGTGTTTACACATGGGTCTGGACAAACCATCACTCAATATCTGCATCAACAAAAACTTCCCTTTTCAGGCAATTATATTTCATTTTGGATGTCAACACAGCAAGAGCAGCCTTTAGAATTCTAAAGGGGCCATTAAACACCTCCTGCAGGCACTGAGGATAAGGCCATATCTTCTATCTCCAGGCAATTTTTTTATTCATTTTTTTTTCCTCATTTATTTATTTACAAATTTATATATTTTTTCTCTCATGTGAGATTCAGGCTTTTTTAAAAATTTAACTATCCTGATATTTACCTTCCAGGAGACGCAGGATTGCTTAATAACTTTACTTTTGTCATCCAGTTGACAAGCTGGTTGTCAAAGCGTGCATGTTTTCTGATGTGAGAATGGTTTTACTGTTCCTTCCTTAGGACACAATGCTGTATGCATGTGTGTAATTACATATTTTGCCATGGATTTTCCTCCAGACACAAAGGCTGACCTGATTTTCTTAATGACTAAAACCTCGAGCTCAAGCTGGTCCCTGAGACATTTCTGCGCAGTGACGTCGTGGCAGAGTTGAAAAGGATCTGGCCTAATTAAAGGAAATATCCTGATGCACCGGGGCATTCAGAGCAGCGTGCAGCGGGATGTTCATTTGATTAGAGCGCCAGTCTATTTATTATGGGATGGAGCGAGGTCTACACTTATAAGTGGGTGGCCACTGATGCACAATTTCTCAAAAAATGCGATTAAGGTTGATTTGTCGTTCGTTATTTTTTTTTAATTTTATTTATTTATTTATTTTTGCTTTTGCATTTAAAAAAAAAAAAATCAAATTAATGAGAAGTGCCGCTTGGAATGCAGATCAAAATCAACTGCGTAATCTAAATCAGCCACTCTGCTAACTAGCAGAATCATAAAAGCTAAAAAAAAAAAAAAAAAAAAAAAAAAAAAAAAAAAAAAAAAAGAAAAGATATTTGCTGCATCACTAAATACAAGAAACAGAAGGTTGTAATTAAATTTCACAAAGACTGACTAATGCTATTGGGGAAGATTCATGCTCTAGCTACACATTATAGCACAGCGCGTAATTGTGACCAACATATGCTGTGTTTTTTTTCATTATTTGTCATTCTATTCCTTATTGCTGCGATACATCTTCCTCATATAATGGGTGTCATTTTATTTCATCCATTAAGAGCAACACAACCCGACTCGATCCCATTCCTGCCTCAAGCGCATTCAAACCTGTTTGTGACAAAGAATTTAGTTCACAATGATTACAGCCCGACTGGGAGACGTGGAATGAGTAATGGTGAAGGGCTCGAAAGATGAATTTATAAATCTCATGTGAGAGGAAGGGAGAGGTGATTATTAAAATTGACTTTTCATAAAGTTACGGCGAGAAGGAAGTGGGATGCAGATTTTTATTGTCTTAATTTCATAAAAAAAATTAGGTGTTGCATTTTGTAACCTCATTTATAATCTTGATCATTTTTGTAGACATTTCTACAACATTCATTATGAATGTTTTACAAGATTTGTGGTTTTTATTTCAAAGATTTAGAAAATTCATGCTTTTCTTTTACTGCCATCTATCTGTTTGCAAAGCATTCTGGGATGTTACCCCTGCCTCTATGTTTGGGGTCTATATCTTCTATCCTTACACTACCCATAAAACAGAGGGGCGGGGCCAAACAGTAGGGGCTAAATGGGGGCGGGATCAAAAAGCTGGGTTCCTTCCTGTGGCGTTCCCTCTTTTTCTTTTCTCTCACATTCCGTCATATTTTAAAATGTAATAAAAAAAAAAAAGAGATTAGAAATAATGATCACAGCTGTACGATGAAAAAAGAGGTAATTAGTGCCACTGAATTAATCAGAGATGGAAAAAAAAATGCAATTATTCTTGTTCTGATTAAGTTACATTATTTTGTGGACCACCGTGAAATTATTTTCTGCTACTGCATTCCCTTTCTAAGACTCATTAATAGCAATGGTGCATTATAATTAAAGCCAGTGCTTTTGTTAGAAGGACCAGCCTTTACAGCCGATCTGGGCCGCATTAGGATGAAAATATGGGAGCTT
Organism: Antennarius maculatus; assembly: GCA_013358685.1. Lineage (NCBI taxonomy): Eukaryota > Metazoa > Chordata > Actinopteri > Lophiiformes > Antennariidae > Antennarius > Antennarius maculatus. The sequence continues at coordinate 1,805,082 of CM023624.1, forward strand.
TTTACTTCCATTTTTCAAAAAGGAAACTGGATGATTCATTCCAGGTGTAGTCGCCATAATTCACATCCTTTAACAAATGAAAGCGGTTGTTTCGTTTCGGGGCCGCAGAGGACAAAACTGAAAACGGCATTCATCCAGAGGAATAGATTTCCCCGTTTCAGATTCGATCTGGGTTTATTTTCGTGTTGTTTCTTTTGTGGAAGGAGTCCTGCCCTCCTCATTCAAGTGGAAAATGTTTCGGTTTCCATTTGGTAACATCAGAGGGAAAACTAACCGGCAGCTGCTTGTCTGCTCGAAAACGTTTCCCGTTTTTGTGTTTGCAGAAAAGACTGAAAGGAGGCTGGTGATGCTTGTGTGGGTAGTTAATTGTATGCTAACATGCTACCAATTCCATGTCAGACACAACATCTCTGTCTTTTGATAATCTGTGAGTTGAACATTTTGCTTCTCTGGGGAATGGAATTCTCTGGTTTGTACTTAGTTTCAAATTTGCTGAACAAATTTGTCAAAAATCACTTGAAATTCTTGACTTTTTTATTTTAAGAGCAGGAAAACTCATAATCTCAGCTGTTTGCACAAAAAAAAAAAATGTTTTGCGGATTAACTTAACCCTGAAAAATGAGTTTAAACGAAACTTAATTGTACTTCTATTTTCTTGTACAATTAATGTCATACAGAACTCATCCCTTTTAATTATAAACTATGAAAAAACAACAGTTTGTGTTCGAGGCTCAAAGTTGCAAAGCGCGTTCCAACTTTGAACCGTGAACTGTTATAACCCCTCCCTGACACGACATCCGTTATGTACACGTAGCTCAGCGTGGTCCCACCAAAACACTGGTCTCCCACTCACTTCTTATGTCTATAATTAGCAGCATAGTGAGAGCAAATTCATTTTCACACGCCTAACAGCCTCCGACTGTCAGGCGATCGCCAATGGATATGGATGGACCTTATTCAGCTAATTAGCTGAAGGTAAATTTGTCCTTTTCTGCCTCGGTGATTAAAGTTTTACAGTTTTAACAAAATATCCCGTCGATTCTCTTTTGTTATTTTCGTGGAAAAGGTTAGGAGTAAACAAAACTGTCTTTAACTGAGATCAGAACGGCGTCGATTCGACCGTTGGTATTCTCTAATAAACACGTTGAACCGGACATGCACATTATATTAATTTAGCGACGTTTAGCCATGCCGGCTAAATGTCTCTCTTGCCCTTTGACCTCTGCTATAAGCCACCTTTCACTCAGTCTGAGGTCATGCTGTTAAAATAGATTGATTGATGATGATTGCTGTTCATCGCCGTGGCGTTACAGTTGACGAATATTTTCCGTTGAAGGGGGCGGGGCTTGTGGATTCTGTAGACTGAGTTCCCAAAGGGAAATTATTATTGTCTTTGTGGTATAATAAAAATAAATACAGTAATCCCTCACGTATTTGCACTTCAAGATGCACAACTTCACTACATCGCGGATTTTTAGTAGGTAGTCACATGACACCGTACGCGCATTCTATTGGCTGACAGCATGTACTAAAGAAACACTTTTCTTTCATACAAAAGTGCTTTAAACAGTCTATAAGAGTGTGGGAAAAGATAATATAGATAGGTGGTTTAATATCAGTATGGGGAGGGTTCAGAAACATTTAAATTACTGTAAATAATGAAATAAATAGTATGGAATTTCGTTATTTCACGAGTGGTCCTGGAATGCATTAACCGCGAGTAATGAGGGATTACTGTAATAAAGTATAATAAAATTGGATTTAAAGGCACAGCTACATGTCTCCTGGTAGTTGTGTTGTCAAAAATACATGCATTTATTTTATTTAATGTTTTTTTTTTTTTACCTACAAGCAATCAACACCATGAAACCCCACAGAAAGACCTCATACCCCCTCATGGTGACTGGTGTAACCAAACAGTTTGCAGTTCCCTGTTGAATCCGTCCAATTAATATGTCACACTCACCCCTTTTCATGAGTGGAGCCCATTCCACCTGTCACACCATCAAACATGAACATAAAAGCGTCTTTATGTTAGAAAAAAAAACAAAAAACCTTTTTTTCCAACACACAAACCGCAATGTGTCATTTCCATCCCATTTATGTGTTTAGCGTGTTTTATCTGCGACACGTGTGACGAGGTGGCGTGTGGGACGTGAATGAATGAATCCCACTTTGATCCTTTACGGAATGTCGTTTCTCACGACCGATGAGATCTCCGGCTTCATTTGGCTGAGGTATGGAAATTTTTTTTTTTTTTTTTTTTTTTGGTCTCTACGGAAATGCCATTTTGCTAATAAAGCCTGGGAGTGAGCTATCACTGAAGTTCTTTGTGGTGCATGATAATGCAGTGTAACCACAAAAAAAAAGGGTCTCTAGATAATTATGCTGTAAGAGGATATGTGTATTCAACTGCAGGGAAAGAAAAAAAAAAAGTGTGTCTCCATCTGTTTGATATTTCATATACCTTGTTTTTAATCTTGGCGAGACTTAAAGTGTGGATATATCAGGGAAGGATGAGCATTTATTCACCATACGCTAACCAGAAACATTTTAATGATTACTTCTTATTAAAGTTCAGGGCTGAGAAACAAGACCCGGATCAGCCCCAGAATAAATTTGCTTTCTAACTTTCTTGTACAAGTTCACTTTTTACCTGTTATTAATACAGAGTCTGGATCCGGGGACACGATCCAGGGAATAGACGATCCGGTCTGGCTTGATATTTTTAATGCAGATTAGATCTCGGTCTTCTGGTACAGAACCGGCTGGGGTAACATGAGCCAAACGGGTTCGGACTCCTTCAGAACGTCATCCGCTTTGTGAATTACAGGAATCTTTATAAAAGTTCCCACTTGTAAAGTTACGAAATTGCAGAGTTGATTCGTCTTTAGTGAGATTCCCACCCAGTTCTCTACTTTTATTTCACACCATATCATTTATGTCTCCTATGTCTCTCGTTTTTCACCGTTTTTATTAATAACTCCTCGTTTGGCGCCGTCAAGGACACAATAGATGCATAATCAATAGTAAGAGGTGTGTGTATTTCAGCGCTCTCGCTCGCTCCCTCTCTAAATTTGAACAACCAATCTTTTATAGTCGCTGTTGGGGAACCACCAAAGCATAAAATCTCAATGCAAACCAGACTTCCTTCCTGCAGTACATGTGGTCTTTATTACCTGGACTAGGTGTCGGGATACGGATCATATTTAATGTCGGATGTAAACGCGCTCACGCTTTCACACATTTACGTGATTTATCTGCCTATTAAAGCCGCGGTAGGTGAAACTAGTTTCTGTCATGTTTCCTGTCCAACTCCGTCCTCGCCGCGCCGCAGGAAACAAATCATCCCCTGAAGTCGTATTTTATGCCTCCTTTGGCGAACCTGCCCCACCTGAATCAAACCCACCAATCAGAGGAGGGGGCGTGGTCTGAAGTGGTCAATGACAGCAGTCTTTTCCTTTTGGATGGTCCATTGGGGTGAGGAAGACAGACCAGGAAATAGGGACCAGTCTTCTCCTTTGGGCTTTTCCCCTTCAGGGGTCGCCACAGCGAATCAGTTACCTCCATCTAACCCTGTCTTCTGCATCCTCTTCTCTCACACCAACTACCTTCATGTCCTCTTTCACTACATCCATAAACCTCCTCTTTGGTCTTCCTCTAGGCCTCCTGCCTGGCAGTTCAAAACTCAGCATCCTTCTACCAATATATTCACTATCTCTCCTCTGGACATGTCCAAACCATCTCAGTCTGGCCTCTCTGACTTTATCTCCAAAACCTCTAACATGTGCTGTCCCTCTGATGTACTCATTCCTGATCCTATCCTTCCTGGTCACTCCCAGAGAGAACCTCAGCATCTTCATCTCTGCTACCTCCAGCTCTGCCTCCTGTCTTTTCCTCAGTGACACTGTCTCTAGACTGCGGACAAGGAAAGAGTGATTGAATAATTCCAGTGTCGTCTGACTCTGTCTACTTTTGTTGGAAGCTTTTGCTGGGGCCGTCGTGTTGGGAAACATATTTGTCATTTCCTGCACCATCCAGACGAGGAAACGCCGTTAAAACCCAACGACAGCTGCTTGGCCTTGGTTTATCACTAAACACGAGACCGCCGGGCGAACGCCATCAACCACTCCTCCATCCTGGTGGACCTGTTACCCTGAAAACCGGTGCGTTTGCTGATATTTCTCAGCAGGCAAGATGCATGGGTTGCAGTATGTTGTTGAGTGCTAACAAAAATAAAAATGCTGCTTTAGCACCACTGAGGTCTTCAAACTTTACTGTCCTGTACACTAGCAGATACCCAAACCCTGTTTATAGACAGAGAGAGCTGCTTTTACTGCTGTTGTTTAAAGCTCAGCTGAAAAGGCAAGTGGTGCTTGGGCTCTTTACAACATGTTAAATTTAAAGATGAAACAAAAAGTGCAAGGGCAGTGAAATAACACATTACGAGTCAAGATGTCCCATTTGGACAAATACCTACCGCTACTTTACCATCGTCCAGGTCGGGTTCTCGTTCGCAGGACGTAAAGTCACCTCTATAATGCAGAGGTGAGGTTATAACAGCTGTGGCGTTCACTTTGTGGACGGATTAATGTCTAGAAATCATGCTTAATTATCGCCCCCACCTGCTTGTGGACTTCCTGAGAGTCTTGTAGAACACATAGCCGAGCCAAGCCAGCCTCTTGGGGGTGGGGGGGTGGGGGGTTGAATGTCATCAGGCAGGTCTACCCAGCCAAGGAACAGTCAAGGCTTCCAGTTTGGCCCTGGGATTCTGGAGAGGGTATTAAAAAAAGAAAAGGTCATCAGCATAGAGCCAATACGTCCATCACCGCTGGCGCGTCCCCTTCCCGAGTGTCCTTCAGGGTGCAACTTTCAAAATAAAACGTGTATTTAGTTAGTTTTCAAACAGCAGCGTCTGTTCAGAGAAGAAAAATGCAGAAGTGACAAAAAAAAAATGAGCAAAACAGTTGTTTTCCTGTCTCCTGGTGTCACCCAAAGCAGTCTTTACACATCGCTTTCCAATATTGATTTCTAAAGAAATGTATAGTTTGTTGTGATATTGCTGTTCTCCCTCCAACAGCTCGTCATTTTTCAAGATACGGAAACTGTTTACATCAATGTTGAAGCAATATGAGACCGCAAATGTGTTCCTGTTGTTGTGTGTCATCGGTAGGAATCAAACAAATTGATCTGAAGCCCCAATTGTTAGGATGTTCCGAAAGTTGTTGAATGAATAGTAAAGTCAGCAGCTAACGTTGGGCTCATATCAATACAGACTTTAATTAATAGATAATAGATATTGATTGCAGTGTTTTCATTCATCTCACTAAAGGTTGGCATGTAAACTGTTGCTTAGTAACTAATTCCTAGATTGACGGTCATTCGTCTCTTCCATCTGAGTCTTTTTTTTTTTGCCTCGTTTCATTGGGAAAGGAGAGAATACGTACATTTCTCAAGGATACCTCCAACAACGACCCTGAAATCAAATCAAGGGCTAAATTTCAATCATCCGTCCGAACTAATGAAGCCATCATCGCTGATGATGCGGATGACAAAAATCGGGCAACTACCTTTTTGTCCAGATTTGTCCTTTCTCTCCATCGTCCACCGTTTTTTTTGTCCTTTTTTTGCCCTAAAAGATGGATAAAAACGCTGAACACCAGCATCACAATGTTAAAGTAGGTGATGGATTTCATTGGTTCCTCGTCGCTACATCCTTAACCTCTCCACCAAGTTTCATGAAAATCCTTGAAAGCCGTTTCTCGCGTCAACAAGACAAACAACAAACCAACCAAAAGATTGAGGTGAAAACATAACAATTTTTTCCATTTTAACACAAATGACTTAAAGGAATAAATACATACCGTGGCTCTATTATGACATAAACATCTACTGTATATTCCTTTAGTTTATCCAGATATAGGAATGTGAATTAAGCTGTTGCTGGGCAATGTTAATTATCTCCACATTCCGGATTGCAGGAAAAAGGTAATTTCTCATCTATTCCTGATGATCAAAGGTTGATCTGATTCTTTGTGTGTGTGTGTGTGTGTGTGTGTGTGTGTGTGTGTGTGTGCGTCGCTCTGGATCTACGTGGTACCTCATCATAACTTGTTTTGTTTTTCTTTCACTGTAACTTAATTGCTGCCGGTGGAAACAGATGTCTGTGCACCTTTCATTACGACGGGGCAAGGCTGCCAGATCCAAGAATGTTCCTCCACAGGCGACGAGAACAGAGCATGAATTTCAATGCACACGAGGCGGAGGCATTAGATTAACCGCCGAGAATAACGGCTAAGAATAGACATAAAATAATGTAAATAGCAACTTCCTGTCAGGTTATAGCTTTGTCAACATTGACCAACCTATGGTTTGCTCTACTTTGTGGGGCGAAAGCACTGGTTACAGTTCTACTGATATATTCCAGTTATGTAAGTAAAATAATGATTAGTTTTCATTATGTTCCAAATTACTTGGTTGTATTTTGAAGGCTTTAAAGTATGTATATATATATATATATATATATATATATATATATATATATACTTATTTATATGGAAAACGTTTGCTGAAATGCATTTTCTCACAGATAGCAGATTTTTTCGCAGCGAGGTCTTGGACAGAATCTGTTCCTCAGTGATAGCGAGACCAATATGACATGGAGTCACGAAGCGTGTCCTCGGTCATGTCTTTGCATATCGTTCTTACTTTCCATCCTACTGAAATCGGCACAGTCGATTTATGAAGAGAAAATACGAATGGACATGAACGAAGTAGCTCAGTCACAGCCATCAGGCCTTTCCCAGTTGGCCACCGATTGCAGCCTCGACTTTAAACGTCTGATGATGAATTTTTTTGTTCTAATCTCTTCTGTTTCTATCTTTTCTGATGAATCTTCACTAACGAATGCTCCTATTTTATTTCCATTGGCCTTCGGCTGCTGCTAAGTATTCTTTACATCTTGTATATCATATCAACATGAAAACTGAACTAATCGCTTTATTAATAAATCATTTGCTGATGCTTTATATGTGAGAAAGCAGCACTATTTACTGGCATTTATTCCTCCTCGCGATGAGATGACATCTATTTAGCTCTATAATTCATAAAGAGACCCTCCAATGACTTATTATATCATTTATCTAAGGGGAACAAAGTCAGCATCTGAATTAAAACTATTGTGTTCATAATATATTAACAAATTTTTATGTTCCTGTTACCTAGAATTAGCATTAGCATCACATTTTTTGCAGCATCCGCCTGTCTAGACGTCCAGCATCCGGTCCAAGAAATGGACGATGTCATATCTGACGTTTTAATGCTGCTTTTTTTTTCATATTTTACATCTGTATACTTCTTTTTATTCTTTTGATGGAGGCATTTTGCATAAAGTCTTCTCTGGATCCAGGTTGTGTTCTGCAAAAAAAAAAAAAGGGAAAGTCGTGCAGTATTTTCTCTATTTAACGGTTATTACCTTGACTTTTACAGTATTTATTCCACATCACGCTTTTTTGTGGGTCATCGTTGTCAGTCGCTGATGAAATACGTCTCCCTCTTTTGCATAATGCTGTTAACACATTTCCCCTTCCTTTGCTGGTTTCCTGTCAAAACAAGTCATCTGGGTTCCTCCTTTATCTGCTACCCACTCAGCACTGCTACAGATAAATCCCTCTAACTCTTTTTCCACGCTGCTTATCACTTACTGTGCCGTGATGTGGTCACAGCAAATACAGCAAAAAGAAGATGAATCTGCTTGTCTGTGGAAGTCGCCGGTGCAGATATGCCCGAATTTCAAATTCACCTTAGAAATAAGCTTTTTTTTTTTTTTTTTTTTTTAGAGCCTGCTAGAAATTAAAGTTGCCAAAGTGGATGGGTTTTTTTTGTTTTTTTTTTCATTTCGTCATGCTGCAGATTTTAAAACCGAGGTGAGAAAAATCATCCAGATCTTTTATTTTTGAAAGCAGAATTAATCACAATTACAAACAAAATATTTTGTCTTATGAGTAATAATGTCAGATAATTAAAATGCATGTTTTTAGGGAGTTAGACAGAAATATTTTTTTGGAAACTATTGGAAATATTTTGTTGTCCAGAGGTCAGAACATGCTGACCTCACTGGTCCAGATATTCAACTTTTGGTGAAACATTGGATTCTACGGCAACGCCAATGAGCGTTATCCACCAAAATATTTCTACATTTCCAAACTGGTGCAGAAACATGACTCCCATAGTGATAAATATTGTGTGTCGCCACCAGTTAAATATTAGTTTGACTAAACAGACTCGCTCATTTGTGAGAAATAACATTTTTAGATATCAAAAATGAAAGAAAAATAACACTATAATAGCATTTAATGAGCTTTTTTTTGTTCACCGACGGGTCAACCGTGGTGGCGCCCCCTGGGAAAAGTAGCGTGAATAGAATACCCAAGCAAGGGTTAACGTTGAATTTTGTCAAAAAAAGCTCACATGGTGCCAACAAATGTATTCAGGGCAAGAAAAGAAAAATGGAAAAATTGTTAAGTCACAAAGAGTTTGAGTTTTTAAATGCTTTTAAATGGCTTCATGAATATTTGATGAATGTTGGATGGAGGAGGTATTTTTATTCAGAAACAATAATAAACAACGAAGGCCTCGATCCGCCCCCAAATGAAACAAATCTTGCCTGGGGTGTGTTTGTAATTAATTAGTTGTCCGTGGAGTAGCGTTTGCCGGCACGCATAACCAACATTTTAACGTCGAGATTACTTCTTTAAGTACAGCAAATACTTTTTGATTATCTATAAAAGTTCTTTTCAGAAGTGCGAGGATTCCAAACTCTCCCTTTGACCTACTTCCTGCCCCCCTCCCACAACGACCGTTCTTCATCTACTGTCTCTGGCAGGAATTTAAATTGAAATAGCCCCTTTTCTGCCTCCCCCAAAACTGCATCTGGCATGCTTGACAGACTTTATTTTTCATTTGCGTGCGCTATCTAACCTGGTGACAATCACATTGCCACCCATGTGTATAATAATAGTTGTATGTGGACGTCATTTCGGGGGAAAATGGAAGTTAACGCCCCCCCCCCCCCAAAAAAAAAAAAAAAAAACCATGTTGCTGTTCTTTGCTGATACCAGGTCACACTTGTCTGGAAATCTATACATATATTAACGTCTGCGGATTTTAAAACCGTCTTTTCTTTGAGAGAGCTTTTTTTTTTTTTTTTTTAAAGCGTGAGAACCTCGATTCCGTCTGTCGAGGAAGAATCCTGTGAAGACTCTATTCTTTCCTGGACACAATGTTCACATCTTTAACAGAACGCCACAATATTTTTGGATGATTTGAGGGCAGGAGGTATAAATGTGTGTTATAAATTTCGCCGGTGTCTTGGCCTTCCTTCCTTTACCCCCCCCCCCCACCCATCCCCGTTGACCAAGGCCGGGTCCCCTCTGATGGAGAGAGAGGGGTCAACTCTGGCAGCAGCAACAAAGTGGACTTGACAAGTGTGAAAGATTTAGTGCCGGGCATTTAGAGTGATCATCTTTTCCCCTTTGTCAGCAGGTAGAGAAATTTCTCCGCCCTTATGGTGTCCTTGAGTCAAGTTTGATGGCGCAGGGGGGGGGGGGATCCTGTCTCCCCTCCGCTGCATTGCCCCGTTTATGGCCGGGGGATGATTATTATTACCTCAAAACCTCTGTTCTGACTACCTTTTTTTGTTTTTACGGATTTATAAATAAGACAGGAAGTAATACAGGTCCGTAAGGGGAAGATAAGAGTCTAATCTGCAGATGGTTATCAATCTAAAAACTATTTCTGTCCTCTTGAAATGAATTACCACGCTTTTTTTTTGTTGTCAAGTTATATTTCAAGCCTTTTCTTCTTATTTCATTTGTTGGCGCTCTCCACAACTCCCCTCTGTATTATATGGTTTAATTTTCCTGAAGAGCAGCAAATGTTACACTTCAGTGGAATTTTGAGGCCTCTTAAATCCCAGAGACTGCGCCTCATAGATTTCAGTAAACTATGAAATTAAATATGGGACTTCCTGTGTGAATTGGATTTAAATATCCCTATTGCTCTGGCAAATGAATAATAATAAAAAAAAAAGAAAAAAAAAAGAAGGAAGATTAGCTTTTAAATGATGGTGAGAATACTACAATGCTCCTGCTTAATAATTAGGTCATTAGTGCGAGTGTGATGCTTCCTAATCCTTCCCCGGCGGACGGCGTGATGAGACGGATCCGTATCACCTTGTTATCGACACTCCAGAGATGCGGCGACGGCTCTTGTGCACAACCTCTAGCCGGACAGCGACGATAAACAGCAACCAGATGTAATTCCGCCGCGGTTACGCGTCGACATGCCGCCGGTTTAATGAGATGAAGTCGAGTGAGAGTTGAGGAAGGTGGATGAACCCACTCCAGACAGAATATAAGAATGTTAACGTCTCCTGATTCTTGTTTTTGGGACCATTTGACGCATCTCATTGACGTCAAAATTCAAATTTAAAATATATTGAGCTTGTTTACTTCTATTAGAGAAGGATGCACCGGTTAAAGATTGAATTAACTTAAATTTAGGGAAACAAAACAGAGTAACATCTGGAATCACAAGCCTTAATTGCTTTTTATAATCTCTTTTCATTGGCAGCAGATTATGCAGGTGTTCTCGGGGGGGGGGGGGACAAGGATCAAGACCCCTCAGAATATTCAGGATGACCCACAACTATTGCATTTACACAATAATTCCATGAAATATTTAATACTTTTGTGTTGAAATCTGTTTAACTGGTGGGTCAAGACGGGCTGCAGAGACATAAAGGGGGGTCCAGGTCACGTCTTCCAACCCATCTTGATGCAGAAACTTCCTAGCGTGTGTTTAGCATGCACAAAAACATGCTTTCCAGCCTCTTCCAGGACCGCCGCTACAAAAGCATTCGCTTTCCAGCCAACCGTCGCTTGCGGTTGTAAAATAACATCCCCCCCAAAAAAATGATTTGCAGGATCACACATTCTCTGTGCAACACGATAGTCCACGCCATGCTAATGCACAGATGAGGTTCCAACCTCTCCGCTCTTTGGACTTCACACGGAGGTCAGAATGCATGTTACCATGAACTTCCAAACTTCACACGGCTTTTTAATGTGGCTCCACTCAGATCCTCCCGTTGCCAGAATCCTGCAGGGGGGTGGACCAACAGAGCAAAAAAAAAAATCCCACATCCTTCTAAGCCAAAGTCAAACCCAGCAGCTCGGAAGTCTTGACTGGCAGTGACCTTTTGAATTGGCCTGAGGAAACGAAGAGCAGATTTCCTCCTGACCGCTTCGGGGTTTGGAGACTAGATGTTCCTGCACGCTCCTCGGGACAGGAGGTCACGGCTCATGCATATGCATGATAGATACGCCTTTCAAGCAACTGTTAGCGGCAGGAGATGAAAGGAAACGTTTTGTGGAGCTCAGCAGATCAATGTATTGAAACCCAGTCGTTAATACAGAGTCAACCCCCCCCCCACCCCACCCACCCCATTCCCCCACCTGTTTGGCTGAAATCCTGCAGACACATTTCATATTTTGGTTATTTCCATCTGGACGACGAACTTCCTCCCAAACTCCAACGTCTGACTAGATTGTTTTTTTGCGGGTCATTGCATCCGTCTCTCAAAGCGCTCCTGGTCGCCCGTTCCACTAATCGTGATGCTGTATCTGTTTCCAATGTACAATTTCAAATTAGTAGAGTGAATAATACTCCGTGGAGGGGAAAAAAGGGACGCACAGCAGGAACGCGACATATTTCCATCTCTCAAACAAATTGAATTCCCCTCAGGGATCAATAGAGGGAAAATGGTGGCGAAAGCTAGATTTCATTTACTATTTGCACTTGATGAGGCTTATCACAGGAGAAATAAGAGGCTGCGACTGCAAACGTTTCACACCTTCTGTAAAAATATATAAAATGTGGATTTTTACAGCAGCAGCAGAGCTAACACTAAACACAATTCCAAACCTGATGCGTGGAAATGTGTTCAGTAGATTCTAATAATTGTAGAAACTTCAATTTAAAACATTCCTGGATACCTCTATAAATCAAAAACCAATCAAAGATGCAGGTAAAAACTTTAAAAAATATATATAAATATATGTGAGTAACCCTTCCCATGCAGCTGCAGAGGTTACCGGTTCAAATTGTGTTGAAAGATGCTGCATAATGCAGAATAATGTGGCTCCTCTGTGGCCAGTGCAGTACTGGTTATACTGGTTGTGAGCATAGAGGTATCTGTCAAAAGATGGGAATGGAAAGGCAACATAATCCAGAGATTCTTCTTCTTTTTCTTCTCATCCAATCGGACTGAACTTGATATCTTTGTTATCTTTACAGCAACAATTTTTGGATGTCTGTGACGATTCTTTCCAGCTCCGGGGGGCGGGTGGGGGGTGGGGGTGGGGGTTTGAGCTGCAGGAATGTTCGATGTGGGATTATTGTCTGCTCGTGTAGCTCCTGAAAGAAACATATCCACTTCAACAGAGACATGTTCGAGTAAATGAAAGCAGCGAACCACTCTAAAACTAAATACGATAAACTGTTGTGCGTGTACGCTCATTGTTAGGACTCAGAAGACATCGGTGCGGATATTTTTTCTCTAGATTTGATTTGACAAGTTTTCGACGTTCGAGTTTTTCGACGCCAGAACGGGATGAGTGGAACCAGGAGATGCTGTATTTCCACAGAAAGCCACTACTACTTCAAACTGCATTTGAAATATGGGTTTAAAACCAGTAGGATGATAAAAAAAAAAAAAAAAAAAAGATCATTATAAATATTGGGGGGGGGGGGGGGGGGGGACGCTATAAACCGTCCTCAAAAGGAATTTTTATGAGTCTGGGATTTTCTCATAAAAAATCAGTTTGAGATTCGAAAAATAAAGGTGCTCTTTGTGAGCTGTTGGGAGCTCTTCAGCGGCTCCACTTTGAATTCCTATAGAGAAGCACTGTCTTTGAAAACGTGCTTCATGTTTCAAACAGACAGCCCATGAAATGAAAGAGTAAGCATCGGATAAAGGAGTCTCAGTGTTGATAATGGTTAGAAAGCCAAGACGGCAGGAAGCAGCCGGCTATGTCTCATTTGGGCCTCGTTGGAACCAAATAGACAATGGGCCATTAAATTGTGACATGTTTACAGCTTCTCGCCACGTGTGAGTGATGCGCCGTAAACGCCGCGACGCCTCCGGGCGGACGACAACACGCAGATTCAGCAGGAAACACAACTATGACTGCTGGATGAGTCTCTCTGGTCGTATATATACAGTATATGTAAGTTATCCATCATGGCATTGACTGGAACCAGTATGGAGCGCAGGTCAAACCAGCAGCTCGGCCTCTTCGCAGGGGGGAGAGGGAGACGCAGCCTGTTTAAAGGTGATGTAAACAGGCCCTGATGGATGACGGACTCCCGTCCATCCATCATCCTTCCACTCTGAAGAGCCTTAATCTTCCGCAAACACAATCCCTCCGCCGCCGCCGAGCCTCATCTCTCCCGTCTTGTCTCTCAAGTCCTTAATATCCCTTTGTTTGGGGACCTTGTTCCTGCAGTAAGCAAGTCACTCTCGCTGGACGGAAAAAGAAATGACACCGGCTAAAGGTTAAAGCCCAGGGACGCATGGCGGCGGGGGGGCAGGGGGGCAGGACTCCTGTGCGGTGAGCTTTTATCGATGTAGCCGGCTCATTACTTATTACTGCTTCCACAGGAAGAATGCACGGACAAACAACTGTTGACGTGTCATTAATTGATAGCCGTCATCAATCGGCTGGCGGGCGGCGCGACGTTTTATCCCAGCTGATGGTTTGTCCGAAGGAAATTCAGCGTACGGTTGTCCACTAGAGGTAAGATCTTAAACCCGAGCCCAGGTCCAAGCCCGACCAGACCTGAAATTCGGGCCAGGTCGGGCTCAAAAAGTCATTAAGTACGTTCGGTTTGAGTTGGGCTTTTAATACCTGCGGGCTCGGGCCGGGTTGGGCTTTAATACCCACGGGCTCGGGCCGGGTTGGGCTTTAATACCCACGGGCTCGGGTCGGGTTGGGCTTTAATACCCACGGGCTCGGGTCGGGTTGGGCTTTAATACCCGCGGGCTCGGGTCGGGTCGGACTTTAATACCCGCGGGCTCGGGCCGGGTCGGACTTTAATACCCGCGGGCTCGGGTCGGGTCGGGCTGAATTTGTTTAGGCCTGAACTTACCTCTATTGCCCGCTTCATCCTCACGTGCACAGCTATGCTAATGCTAATCTGCAAACTATTTTGTAGTCGGATTCAGTTGTTGTTCCTCCTTCTCCATTAGTTAACAGAAAGTCAGTTTCGTGAACACATTCGCACAAATGCCTTCGGTTCTTCTTCCTCTTCCTCCGAGCTGGGAAATAATTACATGTATGATGTATGCAAATGATGGTATACAGTTCTAATGGGTCACGTAACGATCGACAGGTGCGCCGCCGTATTTCCAATATCGTCCCAATGCCATCGGAAGCATGTCGACGTGGTAGCGGTTGGACTTATTTGCATATCCCATCATCAACGGCGGGTTGGCCTTGGCGGAGGAGTGCACTCTTTCTTCTGCCCTTCCAGTTTCACTGAATATCTGTTTGACTTTCATTTGATTTGAGGCTTCGCTGAAGTTTTTGGCTTCCTGTCAGTGGCGTCCTTTGTCCTTCCTGTAAAGTCTGGTACAGCCAAATTGCTGTCTCAGCTAAATAATGGAATACTTCAGGGCCTGATGGGAAGTTTTTATAAATGGTTGCCAGGCTGGCTAGCAGACATCATCGCATTCTGGCTGCCAAAGACGAGAGTGTGTTCGACTGGGTGAGTTACAATATGGGTAATGAGGCTATGTTGCTTTTTGCAGCGATAAAGGATGATTGGAATATTTCTCTTAATGACAAATATTCTTTCTCTCCATCAAAGTCAAAGACACACAAACAAGTTTTTGGTTTTTAAATAGTTTTTTTGTGCTAAAACACTATTAAGGTCGTCTTTAAAGACTGTGTTGGGGTCTTTGTTGTTGTTTGGGGAGACTATTGGAAGTACGGAGGATTAATTCAATCGCTTGAAGCTGATTGGATTATCCTGGTGATTTATGACTCACCACTTAATCTGGTCTGGTCTTTGGATGATTTTTTGTATCCTTGTTTCTGATTGGCTGTTAAGGCCGCTGTCTCCTAATGCAGCAAACAGTGAGCACTGATTGGAAAATTGATTTATCCATTTGGCCAACAGCTAAAGTGATTTTCATGCGTCCTTTATTATTGATTATAGGGAAAGACGTAAACGTAACTGTTGGCTACATGATGAAGTCACATCCGCTCGATTGTAGGGTTGGTTAATTATGACTAAAAAAACCAAACTAACAAAAAATGAACTTGGCATTTCTGAGATTTATCCGTAAATTTAGAAAAATAAACATGAATATTCAAAATAAAAGAAAAAGAGTGCTTTTAAAGGTCAAGATTATTTAGTCTAGGTTAAAAGGCTGTTAGCATCTTTGATATCTACCACTATACCTTACTCTCTTCTATCTCAATAATGTTTCAGGCCCTTTGACAGGGGTCATATCAGGTCACCTCTGTCCATCAATACATAATGAGAATCATTTATCCACGTCTCATCGAAAAACACTCAAGAAATTTAACTTCTGCCTCGTAGATGACTTTATTTAAACCATCTAACAGTTCAGTAATTGCATTGTTAGCTTCGAATCTGCTAAAGCCCCATTGAGTAAATAAAGAAATGAAGTTGGCAGATAAGGGATTTAATTGCCAGGTTGTGATTTGAGAGTTTATGCTAATTGAAGTGAGTTTATACATCAAATGTCAACACAATATTTTTTTGTTTGCGCTATATTTTAAACCCTGTAGTGCTAATATTGTATTCACTGTTGGTATACTCTTACAAAACAGTGACTGGCAGAAGGAATTTCTTTAAGATTTTCAGACTGAACTTTTTTTTTTTTTTTGGGGGGGGGGCAAAAGAAAGAAGTATTATTTGAAAAAGAGATACTGAGTACTTTACAGAAATATTTATTTCCTCTGAAGAGACGTCGGCGTCTCAGTACCGAGATCTGATAGATATTCTTAAAACGGATGTTTCGCACAGATATTATGGACTTCGCTTTTTGTTTTTTTTACTGTTTGGTTTCTGGCATCACTCTATGAGAGATAAGAAAAAAACCCAGATGATCCGTCATTCTGCAGCAGAAGAATTAAGTCTGGAAAACGAAGGACGGAATGAAATACGACAAGCATGAAGAGTAAGCAGTCGGCGCAACTTTGGTTATCTTTCCTGGAAGCCGTTGTGAGGGTGTTGAAGGGTCAGCGCTCCATCGGGCGCTCTTTCTTGTAAACCGCAGTGTTTACCAGGTTTGACCAAGTTTAGTTTGCTGTAGTTTTCTGGCCAGTGTGAGTCTGAAGAAGCCAAAGATAGAAGTTGTGATGTGCCGAGGGCCAGACGTGGCTGTTTAAAGCGATGAGGTTTCGTTTCGACCTCTGCAAGGATTTGCAGCCCTGCCAGCCTTTCAGAAGAAGAGTATTTTCCTGCCTGGTTTCGTTGACTTTCTCGGGTTTCGTTGCATATTTTTTTTTATTTGATTTTTCAGCTACTTTGTGGAATTAATAGAATGCACAATTAAACACAATTTGGTCTGTTGTAGGTCGTTTGTCGCCTCTGAATGTGTTATTTTGAAAATTTTAAAACTATCCATGTTTGAGTTGACATTTTTATTTACAGAATCTACCATCTTTTCAGGGTTTCCAGCTTCCTGAAACAAATATGAATTTAATTTTTTATTGTTTGAACAAGTGAAAAGACTCTTTTTTTGGTCATGTGACTGTGCCATAACAGCTGGGGGGGAATGGTTAAAGCTCTCATGCTGAGGATGCAAGTTTCTGAGCTTGTGTTCAGTGTTCTTAAGAGATTTTGGGGAGATCTTTTTACACCAACTCTCACAGTTTGGCAGGAATTTTTCTTTTTTGTACTTAAGGTTTTGTTTTTCACGTCTGTTGGAGTTCTAACGTCCGTCCTGAACGGCTGCATCGGCTTCAGAGGCTGCATCACGTTTTGGCACCGAATCAAACCGGAACAAGTGGAAGATAGGAAAGCAGCCAAATGACAATTAAATGTGGAGAAGTACAAAGACGAGAACATTAAATGTTTTCCTCTTCACAGGCTAAGTGGCCTCTCCGACTGCTGATTAGACCAGATCTTAAGCTGAAGCCAGAGAAAGGCTACTGGGGGGGCCTCGGAGCCTGGGAGCCACCTGCTCCTCTCCTTCATCCTTTAACCTGCCTTACATGCCCCACCAAACACCCCCCCGAACCTGCCCCCCCCCCCATTATGGACATTCATCAAGCAAGCCATTAAACATTTCTCTTTTGCGTCCCCTCGGATTTGCTGATATTGGGCCTAAAACACATAAAGCGATCCTTCATATTTTCCTCTCATGCGGTCGTCTCGTCACTGCGATTTATATCGTAATTATCAAGGCTTTCTCTCATGGGTCTGTTGTCCTTTTTGAGGGAGGAATTATAGGTAGGAAACACACTCCAGGCCCCCGGATAGACGTGTTGTTTTATCTCGCTCTTAGCTGTACAGCCAAGTGAAGTGTAAAATCACAGAAAACGTTGCGGCACCACCGAAGCTTCCCCGAGGCTCCAACTCAGCAACAGGTCTGGGGAATCCATGCAAAACAAATACTAATAATAAACATGGAACTCGGCATGACACGGCTCGTGTTTTACGTGTCTGAGAAATACACTTGTTTGGTTGTTGTTTTCTTGAAGCATTTAAAATATTTAATCACATAATAATGTGTCAGAGCAAAGAGTGACATAAAAATACCCCAACATCGCCCAACACCAACACCGCCCAACACCAACACCACCCAATACCAGCACCGCCCAACACCAACACCACCCAATACCAGCACCGCCCAACACCAACATTGCCCAACACCAACATTGCCCAACACCAACATTGCCCAACACCAACATTGCCCAAAACCAACACCGCCCAATACCAGCACCGCCCAACACCAACATTGCCCAGCACCAACATTGCCCAACACCAACATTGTCCAACACCAACATTGCCCAAAACCAACATCGCCCAACACCAACATTGCCCAACACCGCCCATCACTAACACAGCCTCTCCAACACCTTGAATACAAATAACTCTTAGATGCTCGCCGGCGCTTTGCACAGCTGGGGCGCGAGTATTTCATCTGTAAGAAATCCTTCCTAGTTGCTCAGCGGGTTTTTGTGTTTTTTTGTGAAGCAGAGACTTGACTTTTCCAACTCTGTGGAATTAGGAGAGGTGGATTTAACTCTCACCGCCTGTGCTGCTGACATCTCCACACCGGAGGTCATCATAAATCACTCGCAAAGTCGATACCGCTGTGTTGTCAAAACAACAACCGTCTTGACCGGCGTTCCCCCCATCCTGTAGAGACTCTCCAGTGAACGCTTTGGTTGGGCGGCGGCAGTTTTTACCATTGTGGTACTGACGTCTCCAGCAGGATACCTCATAATCTGGGTGATGGCACCTTTTAATTGATATAACACAATAATCTGGAGTCACATGTTTATGTTAAGGCAACAAGACGCCCACTCCTGTGAATGTGTTGCAAAAATACAAAGAAACAAGACAAAATAGAAGAAATAAACACTGAATGTGAAGATAAAATGTCTTCCAGTCTGGAAATGAGTAGGCAAAGATTAATACAAAATTAAAACCACCCTGTAAATACCAAGATATTTAATATCTTTAAATCTTGGCAAGTACAGAACAATTTGCAGTGCACTTGATGTATGGGTCTTGTAACGAGTTAATGTGAAAGACTACATCCCTCAAAATAAGCTTTACTGTTGCCTCTAATGTAATTGGGCTGCAGCAGCTCTAATCTAATTGCTTCATTGCATCAGCGTCGTCTTTTTTCATCTGTCATCTGTGCAACAATTACGAAGAAGCAGTCGTTGGAAAATAGTCCACATTACAAAGCCCCCTCCAACGAACCAATGAAGAATTTAGGGTCACGGATATTGCTCTTTTTGGGGGGAAATCAATGCAGACAAGAGTAGAATGTGCAAACGCCTCCACAAGAAGGCCTCGTATGGCGTTATGCATCTGATGCAGACGAATCGTGAGTCTGCACACAGCTGGAGAGAAGAGAGTCACATAGATCAGATCAGAAAGTGAAAGTGAGGAATTAAAGTGTGCACAAACGTTTGTCCGTGAAAGGTGAAATGATGCGCATTAGTAGGTGTTTGGACCTCACTGCAGAGTGACAAGAATGACACTAATTTATGGAAAGAGTGTAAAAACGGTCAATTATCGACCTCTAATGATTGTTTGGATCGTTTACCTGACGCTTCCCTGACAAGTGCCATCTTGCAGTTGGGCGATGAATGACTGTAATCTCCCAGTCGCGGAAGACGGGAGAAGAATCAGAACTCGACGATGAAATATCTGTGGAGAAAATGTGGATTTCTGTCAGAAGACCCAAGATCGACCAAGTCCCGTCAAGTCGCCAACAACCACAGATTGGTTTTAATGAGGTCAAAATACAGCCAGACTACGGTTGATGAAATAGATTTTCAGTCGAGGTTATATGGAAATTAGATTTCTGGCATTGTGATTATGCAGAAGTTCATTCACAGGAAGTAGGCGGTTCATTTTTATCCTACTAAATGATTTAATTTGCTATAGAATGCTTTTAGTGGAGAGATTAAACAGAAAAAATTCAACCACGTCCGCCTCAATGCCAAAGACCTGTCAAAGAGTGGTGGAACCATCTTTCTCTTCATCCTCTCCTTCCTCTCGGAGTAGAGCAGTTTTACACTGGCTTTGTGGATCACAGCGCAACTCCTCTAAAGCTGCAACTTCCTGTGGTTCAGCTGTAGCCAAGAGTGAATGAAAACAACATAAAAACAAGCATAATGCAGAGTTGAAAAAGATAACACTTTCAACTAACAAGCGGTGTTTTAAAAATGCTAGCGTGAATTCTAACAAGCGTTCCACTGGAATATTCTGTGTGTTTGCATTAGTAATGTAAGAAGACAAAATGATGTGTTTGAGCTGAAACACTGCACCAGAACCCGCGTTAGCTTTAGTTTCACGTCAAGCTGACACGGTGGTTAATGTTTGCTCGCTCCGGCGTGAAAGTTATTACCCATTCATAATTCATTCTTTTCACATTTTTCTTTTGATATTTCCTGCGAGAGGCCAAAAGAGGACAGCGTTCCCGCAAGTTGCATCTCCAGGACGGAATATCATTCAGGTCAAGAAGTAAGAGGCGCTGCAGTCTGCAACTTTCAGATTTATGGCGGCAATGATGACTCTTTTCATTAAAGGAAAGTATTGGCAGGAAATCAGCTCATTTACAAACCTGTACGTTGTTTCTCTCATGATTCTTTCCCCCCAAAAGAAAACGTGACTTCAAGGTGATTTTTCCCGTTTCATCCCAGTCTTGGCAACGTCACTTGAAAGCAACATAAACCTGCACACAGCCACGATAGCAACTTAATTTATTTAACTCCTGAAATGGCTGAACTCAGAAATGCATTTTTTATTTTTTATTTTTTTGCAAGAAATTGACGTAGTGTTTCTTTTGTCCTCTGTTTCTTGTACAGCACAAAGGCGTCTCTTTATGGCCGGTATGGGTAGGAGGAAGGATGAGAATGACTCATAATAACACATCTATACATGAGGCGTTTTAGCCACGCACATGTGACAGAACAAATTGGCTTGTTTAAACAATGCAAGCGTGTAACCCTGCCAAAATGTGGGTGATCTAGACACAATAACGTCCCTGAACACATCGTGTGTAGACACAGATGGAGCCTTGAAGCTACTAACATGCTGCTTACGCTAGGCCACCTGTCGAGACTTGCTGTAAGTCGATTAATGCTCGTAGAGAGTCTGAATCCATCCATTGATGGCTCGGATCTAAATTTATACCCAAGATGGATTTTTGCGAGAGATTAGACGGCAGATACTCTCAGAAATGAATTTTTCTGAGGGTGCTAACACAAAGCAATGAGACGTGGGATGTGATTCTTGCAGAAGTGACACCATGCCGATAGAATTTACACTCGTTAGCTGCCACTCAATCTTAGCGACGTAACCTTGTTAGCCTCTACTGAGCACAAAGCCTCTTGGCTCTCAAACACATTCCACAAAAAAGTCCATCTGGTAAACTTTTCAGTGAAACCTTTTCGATTTTGGTGAATTTCCACCAGATTTGTTGCTTATTTCTCAGATTAAATTCTTTCTTTTGATGGATTGTTCAGCACCAAGTGTAGTCAAAACCTACCGTGTTGGCCCAGACTGCTGCACAACAGGACTTATTTTACAAAGCAAGAAACTTCTAAGAGGTGTTGGGCTTTGGGATTGAACAGCCACAGTTTGAACAAACATTACTAATGTGCTCTGTCATAAAACAAAGTTTTGGGCAGGGAAGGTTCACAGCATTGGCCACAGATTTCAAAGGTTGCTTTGTGCATGTGCATAAAACACACGGGTGGGACCAAACATTGGTAGGTGAAGAACTGGGGCTGATACTGCCCAAACCAGAATGGAGGAAAGTCTATATCGAAGCATGATGGCCAGACACATCTGGCTTTTAAAGTTTCCTGACTTCTTTTTATGTTAGTACTTCATTTGAATGTGCTTGTTGGATACCTAAGAAGTCGTATCAAGCAGGATTCAATCTTAACACATAAATTATGCAAATCAGCCTCGTCTTTTGTGAGGCTTTAGTAAAATGTCGCTCACACAGCTCTACTTCCACTGATCTGATTTAAGCAGACAAAGCATTTCTTCCTCTGGAGTATTTTTACCTGAGATATCTGTAGAACTAAAAAAAAAAATCTTATCTGTTTGTGTCGAGCGGCGCTGAAATCACACCCAATTTCCCCCCTCGTAGGGGTGCCAGCAGGTTCGCTGTGCAACTCAAGGACACTTTTACACCACATAACACAGCCCAACCCAAAGCCTTACCGTTCGGTGCTCCCTCGCCACTACAAATCATTAAAGAAAAGATCACCTAAAATCTAATCTGGTATTTACCGTTGGGATGAAACAGGTTTTCATGCGGGAAAGTTGGGAATAAAAGAGGCTTTCTGAGAGCGAAGGGCGAGAAGACTGACTCACAAGTTGCTTGTTTCACTCTGTTGGCAACAACAATCTGTCAGCCAGCTTACTGGGATTCATTCAGTGTTTCATTTGAATGTACACCAGGCCGAGGAGGAACACCTTATCAAGGAGATGTGAGCAACTGTGATAAATTTGCTGTATCCAGCTGCATTGAGCTGATAAGCACCCAAATTATATTCTCCCTACATGTCTGCTCTAATTAAAAAGAGTCTCTCAGGTTTTAGCCAGTCACCATTTGATGTATTTAATCTTTGTTTAAAATGACGCAAGTAGTGCACCCCCCCCACACCCTCCACCTCCTAGCAATAGATTTTCAGTTCAGTAAAAAAATAACTTTATAAATAGAACATTACATTTTACCCCCCAGACCACCTGCTGATTTCAACACAGCCTCTGCACACGGAACCCCGTCGTCATCAGTATTCAGCGTGACTCTTCCCCCTCCTGTCGCTTCTCTCAAAGGAGCCCCTCGGGGGCATTATTGGTGAACCTCAATCCACATGGGACCTGTTGGTCCCCCTGACACCTGTCTGCCTCAGGTTGACCCCCAGTCACGCTATGGATCATGCAACAATGCCTCCAAGTCTGGATCTGTCGGCGTAGTCACACACCGACAGGCAGCTCACATTGGCCGACACGGAATGGGCTTTAGAAAAACAGAGGAAACCGTCCAAGAATGAAATAAAAATATCACCAGTTAAGATCATATTTATTCGAACAAGTCTGGTCACTTTCACGGTCTGGTTGGCTATTGATTGCCAAGCCCTTTAGCTGAGAGATACACTTAATGGAATTAAAAAGTTTTCCAGAATTGACTTGGAAAAGGCCATGGTTGTAACCAGGGAAGTCACGTCGGAAAACAACGAGACAGAAATCTCTGCCAAAGCAAATCAATAGCTATCACCATCCACAGTGTGCAATGCCCAAATCTTTATTTTCTCTCTCTGTCAGCTGAAGCATGTAAGACATTATTCATTTTTGTGTAATGTTATTTAAGAAGACCTTGGGAAGAAAGAATGCATCGCAGTAATAGTACTTTAACTTCGAATATGTTTCAGAATCTCAGGTATAAATGTTTACATTTAAATCTGTTTAAATGATGCTAAAATTCTCCCACAAAAACGTTCAGTTCATGTCGATTCACAGATGTGTGAATGCTATTTTGTAATCTCTCTCAAGTGTTCTTTTTTTTTTTACAAATCCACATATATATTGGCAGGTAGTCCTCAAGATACGAACATTCTACTTACAAACATTCCTAGATACGAACAAACGCACAATGTTTCGCTAGTTGATGTTAACTAGTACTCGAGTTAACTGAGAAACTTAATGAAATAAAACCAAATAATCGAACCTAAAGGGGCGTGTCTGACTTTTGATGACAAGGAAGTGACATCAGTGCGTCATTCACATCAGTGTGGTGGAAAACCTCAGTGGATTAAAGCTGGGTTTAATCTCTACGCCCCCGAGGATCAAATTTATTCGGCAGAAGTAGAAATGTTCAGGTTACATTACAGTACTACACCATTTTATCCATTAAGTCTTGTTTTTATGTCCTATAATTATTTCTGGTCAGTCTGAGGGACTAGAACTTTAGTATTTAGAGAAGTAATGACAATTAAGTGACTTCAAATGGCGATTATAGATTGAAATTTAATAAATAACAACTTATTCAGCGCAATTCAGCACAGGAATAGCCTCTTGGACTATTTTGAACGATTTCAAGGCGATCGTAATTAAAAATTCACTCTTATTTTTCAGCTGTTTTTACCACCAAATAAAAAAAAGCTGTTTTAGAAAAATATTTAACAGCATGAGAATTTCGAGTAAAAACTTCCCTTCTAGAAAAACCCGTGTACCAAAATTACACGAGCTTCATTTTTGCATCGAATGCCTTTATATCCCTTATCGTACTTTAGCTGGTGTTGCCTTGCTGCATATTTTACTGCGTAGAGTCACTCATTGTGACGCTGCTGAGCTACACCAGCAGGAACTTTTCTGCTGACGCAGCAAACGGATTCCACCTCCCGAGCTATGAAAGTGACTGCCTTTTACATCCTGAATCCACATCGCACCAGAGTCCTTTACTCTGCAGCTGCTACCAGTCGCACCAGCTTTTCAGTTTCCGCTGCTAACGAGTGGATTTAAGAGTTCAGATCGTTTGACTAATCAACTTATACAATTAATTTGATCTCTTGAGGCAAATATATTTACTCGAGACTTTCCAAACCACGTCCAGCTCCGGTCCATCACTTCCCAGTGAGTCAGCTTTATTTCACAGCTGGTCTGTGACTCTCACAAGGGTTCCATAAATCTCATCCAGGTTCTTGATATGCAGATAACAACCCGTTCTCCACAGTCATCCAAGGAGATTACGTGCATCTCCAGTACAGCTTCCCGTTCAATGTGTTGCCGTATATATTTCAAACATGAATATATTTACATTTCATTTTCATGTTTCATTATGACGGGCTCGGCTTTAAATCCTTTTGTCTCGTCATGTCTTTGAGGGTTTGTTTTTTTTTTTTGAATCAGGTTGTGCTAACGCTAGTTACACAACACAAATGAAAGAAAAACGACTCATTGGTGGTGTTTGATGTATATATATTAATCACAGATGTTGTTGCTGATATGGATTGTCATCCAGCGTACCTCTCTAGTAATTAACAGGAAATTAAGTCGTGTTTTCTCGACGTTTGGCTCCCTATCTGCTGCCAGATTCCAGATAGGGATGTCTTCTGCATTTATTTTGCAAGGCAACATTTCCCCAGCCATTTATCAAGGTCTTTTTTTTTTTTTGTCTGTGTGTGCATGGTCTGTCATTTCACATTTCCCTGTGAAAGCGGGATGCGAGGCGCACCAGGACTCTGGTGTAAGGCCAGAGCGTGGCTAGTGTCGTGGCACCGAAGCTCCTAGTGGGAAATGACACTCAATTTGTTTCCCATCATGCTACCTGGGCCAGTCACGTATGATTAACTTACCCCTGCCAAGTGACCCGCAACGTGTTTTTCTCCCATTTTGACTGGGTCTGCTTGGGCATTCGCGGCACACCCGAGCATCTGACTCCCAGAGCGGACGGTAAACTCTTGGATGTGACCTCGTACGTTTTTCTGCTTCACTGGCAAACCGGCAACTTCATTGAGAAAAGTCTCCCAAAAGCTGTTGCCAAAGTAACGTTTGCTCTATTTGCAGTCCAACCCTGTTGAGAAAACACAATTCTAACACCCTAACGTTTTGAACACTGCAAGGTACTTCGGTAATTTCAAGTGCAAAAAGTCATCAGATGGTTTCTTTTCAACTGCATGTGTGTTACGAGGAAAAAGGTGTGTGTTGTACGTGGAAATTGTGAAATACTTCATGTAATGTGATTAAATATGGATGAACTCGAGTGATTCTGGTGTTGATAGATGAGAAAGAGTGAAAAGGAAGGAGGATGGCCGGGAAAAGGAAGGCAAGGGAAGAGGGGAAACAGGAGCTGGTCTCTTGCATATGTGTGAAATGTGTTCTTGTCATCCTTTAGGGAGCAAAACTGGAAAGACTAGATGACAGTTTGGGGATGCAGAGAGGGAAAAAAAGGAGATCCGTCTTCCGCAGAGACCTTGTCTGTGGAAATAAGATAAGGAAGGACATGCTTATAGATCCATGGACAAAACACGGCACGCGCGTGTGCGCACACACGCTCCAAAACACACAACTGCTGCTTCCCAAAATGTTAAAAAAAAAAAAAAAAAAAAAAGACCCAAAAAATACTGAAGATCAGAAAGAGGGGAAAAAACATGATGGAGTGAACAGCGTGAAGTCGCCATGCACGCTCGTGGGAGAAGAGAAAATAGCCGTCGACGTCACGTGTGGAGCTGGAAAATCTTTTAATATGTCTGGTGCTAAAATGAAAGTGATGGGCAGAGCTGTCGCATACGTTCATCAAATGAAGACTTTTAAAGTTGTCTTTGAAACGGAAGGGTGTTGGAACATCTGATGTCTAATTTTGACACAATATCTGTGATCTTGTTCTGACTCAAACTGGATTTTTGAGACACTAGACTTTTCGTGACTGTTAAAATTGGCTGGAAATAAACAAATATCAAAGTGCTTCTATAAAAAATTTTCGGGAGTACATTTCTGAGGTAGAGCAGCCGAGCCCTGAAACCCCCACCAGTGTGCATGACCCCTATAAACACCGTCTGTGAGCAAGTTCCAGGAAAAAGAACTTACTGTAGAGGAAAAGTTAGGGTTCAGAGGGCTCAGATTAGAGTCACGCAACAAGATTAGAAGGAAAAAACAAACTGTAGGTAGAGGCAGAGAATATTCCCCCAGAAAGAAACTGTACCTTCTTGAAGGAAAATGCTGTGCAAAGACATGAGAGACTAAGCAGAACCTAATTTAAATTGCGCTATATTTTAGAGGTACAATGGAAAAAAAAAAGACCACAGAGGATTCGCTCATCAAACAACCCAGGAAACGTCTCTATGGGTAGCAGAAGAAAAAAGGAATAATAATTGTGTACACTCTGAAGGTCTAAGATTTGCCATTAGAATGAAAGAACTGAGGGGAGAAATAATAAGCAAGGGATTTCTGACGTTATTTAAAGAAGTTCTAATCATTAGTCCGTCTTGCGGCGCGGTCAAAGAAGCCACTGAGGCCCCCCCACCGAGAAAAGAACACGATCAAAGAGGATGAAGGTTAAATAAGTTCAGCGGATAGTAAGACAAGGAAACCGACGTCGGCACCTCTGCTCGCATTTACGGCCGACGGGCGAGATGGGATTCGCATAAAGCAATGACACGGTTGTAATGTGAACAAGATTTATATGTTGAAGCGAAATAATTCATGACAAACACTCTTTTTTTTTTTTTTTTTTTTGGTTCTCCTTTTCGTCCAAAAAGACAAAAAAAAAAACGACTCCAAAAACCCCCACGGATCAGGTGAGAATAATCTCATGAGTCAGGGGTGAATTGGCTTCATCCACAAGGTCTTGGCTGTTAATATAAAATAATACAACAAGCACAATTTGTATGAGCACTTTAAATACGGTATTGATTGTGCCATATATCCAAGTGATTCCTTTTTATTGGTTCCCTTACAGCAGGCTTTGAAAAATGCCAGAGACCTCTTATCACACCAGATTAGAATGGATTGCTTTTAATATTACCTCCAATACTCGGCCTTTTGTTCCAAATGACCGTTTTCCTTCACTGCATGATGAGTCAACTTTCATTTGACGAGACATTTACAATCATTTATGCAGGAAAGCTGCGCATAAAGTTTTCAAAATTGAACTTTCGGGGAATGTTTTGAGGATATTTTCGGAGATTCTCTTTCCCGCATATCAATCGGCGGGATGTTACGTTTTCATCTCTGCGATTAGACAAAAGTAGGCTAATTCAAACAAGGCACACTATTGGGTTTTGAATGATGAATGACCCGTCTGACAGTGACCCGGAGTCGGTAATGTAGGGCGAGGGTTGGGTTACAAGCTGTTAGAATACAAATATCCTGCTGTATTTGTTCCCTGGATCAGCGCTGACATTGGATATGAGGTATAGCAAACTTCAGTGTTTATCTCTAATCTGTATGGTGTTAAAGTTGAGTCTTCACCGTGGAGGCTGCCGGATAAATTAACTCCAGGGAGTTTTCTCCTGGCCTTGGAAAACAAACAATATTCGTGTCGTGATCTCTCTCTCTGTCAAAAAAAAAAAAAAAGACATAAAAAACAGTTTTGTATTTATGGAAGATGTTTTCTGGCCAAAAGTCAGGAGATGCAATAGAAATAATTAAACCTTGATGTGTCTTCAACTCTGATATCACCGCCCTTAAATAAGCATGTTGATAAGGAGATGTCAGGGTGTGAATGGCGCCGTATCCCGCCGCCTGTTTCCGTTCTTTACCAAAGGCAAAAATGTGATTTATCTAAATATGGTGGTATTCAATAAATGTCATGGATGCTGTTGAGAAAATAAAAAAAAAAAAAAAAACAGCCTTTAAATAAGAATGAAAGAAATTGGCAGAGAACAAGAGCAACATAAATGTCATCTGATTTGGAGAGCTGCTGGGATTGCAATCATATTACACATGTCACCGAGTCGCAGATAAACAACGCCGGCTTCATTTACAGGGAATCAGACAGACATTGATTGGACATAGTGATTCATGAATGTAATTGCCAGTTCGACTCTGATCATTGATCTGAGTCATTAAATTATATATATATATATATATATATATATATATATATATATATATATTTATTACCAGTAGCCGAAATAAATCCCAGTGTGCTTAACTTTCACACTTCAAACAGATCTTTACAACCAATGACCTTATAATTTGAGATATTTTTCTTAATGGACTGGAATGAAACTGTAATTCCGTTTTTCAGTATGACATAAAAAGTCATTAGTGATGTGTGTATACCTCCAGACAGAGGTACACGCTGCAGGTATACCTCTGTCTGGAGGCATTTGGGAGACAAATGCATCACCAGTAGTCTGAGAAGATGTGACCTCATGATGGTATCAGTAATACGACGCTTTCGGGAGAATATTTCTCATTTGGTGACGGGGAAAGGAAGGGTAGATCTGGTAAACAGATGCTCCTGAGGGGAATTTGACCTCTGAAAAGTGATGGTATTTATGTTTTTCGGCTTAATGATACAAATACAGGTGAGTTTTATGAAGAAGTACAGCAGTGGAGCTCATTAATGCTAACTTTATGGTCACGCAAGCTGATATTTTACTGTAAGCAGGAGAGTCACCATCTTTTTTTTGCATTAGAATAGACTATAGAATTTAAATTAAATCTTTTTACATTTCAAAATTGGAAGTCCTGACATTTACTTTATGCAAAAACCACTTTTTGGAAGGTGGTGTCATGAGTCAGGCTGACACTGGGGGTTGTTCGGTCTTGCATGGGCTGGTTCTGGTTGCATCACATCTAGTTTGTTGTTGCGGTGAAGAAAATATCCGTTGCGGATCCCTTTTAGCGCGACTCAACTGGCCATTATGCTAACTCCAGCAATGCATGACGTTAATATCTCTCTTTTGACATCCTAACCTCGCCCTGAACCTTATCGAAACACCCCCCTTAAGCGCTCAGCTCCCTCAGCTCTCCTTAAGTACGTCCAAAAATCGTGCACGGGAATGAGGTTTTCTGCAAGACTGGCACTCTTCTGTCACACAGTAGGCATTTGTGCATTTAAGTGTAATCAAAGGGCAGAAGTGGATGAGCATTACCCAGGTCAGAGTCAGAATTTAAGTCTGTGATAACTGCAGGTAACTCTACTGTTGAGGAATGCTAATTTGTCTGATCGCTGACGGTTCACTGAACCCATAATGGATTCTTTAGCAACCTTATCAAGGATGTTCTTTGAAGAAACGGTGCAGCCTGAGGGTTTTTTTTTTTTTTTTCTTCCTGCACTTTCACAGAGAAGACCCCCTAAAGAATTCCTTTCCCTTCTTTTTTTTTTCTTTCTCTTTTTTTTTTTTTTTTTTTTTTTTTGTTACATCTGAGATCGCACCTTTTTCGCTGACTCAGCATATTTACAAAGTCCAATTAAATCCCAGATTAACTTTTCGAGGTTCTGTCATTGTCATATATCAAATAAAATGTTGACACAGCCCCATCTTTGTCAACAAGCAAAAGCCACTTAGCACATTTATCTCCCAACGCGACGCAGACTTGGATCGGCGCCCGAAAAAAAAAAAGAAAACATCATTTCCACACACAACATCTTCAAATAAAGACCAAAAAGCCTTTCATTTGTTTTCTGCCCAGAGACGCTTATTAATCAGCCACAATATGAGTTTGATTCTTTTGTATATGTGTTTGTATAATCCTAACGAGTTATGCAAATAAAATACAGTTTGAATTCATTTTAATGAGCGCGTAACAAAAGGGGCCAGAGCTAATTAACTAAATTCCTTCTCTTTGAAAAATGGGTAGCGCTGACCCCCCGTTGAATATAAAACAAAGCCGAGAACATTAGAATATTCATTATAAAACATATTTATGTAACACTGTGAGGTTTTATGTGACCGTGTGTCCCAGGGGACGAGCAGGCAGATTGTAAAGGGGGAAATATATAGTTTAAGCTTCAAAGCACAATAAGGTATATTGCATTAATTCATTCTGCTGCCTTCAGGGACCGGAGGAAGCACAGAGGCATTATGTGCTTATTTTTGCTCCATCTCTATCTCAGTTTCTTCCCAGTAATTTCCAATTTGAAGTTAAGGTGCTGCTGTAAAAATGTTGCCACAGTTATGTGCAATAATAGATGAACATAGAAAAATACACTGAGTTACATTTTTTTTAGCGCCTGTGTCCATGAGCTTCCTAACAATGCAGGAAGCTGTGACGGCTCAAGGAGACGTATGGCGCTATCAGAGTACCATACCATAAGGTGCAATCATTATGGGATGCAACAGGATAGGATTCTCTCATAATGAATGCAAGGACACGGACAAGAGGAAACCATTAACACTGTGAAGAAGCGGCTTATAATAAAGGTGAGGCCAGTGTCGTGTTGTTAATAGCTACAATTATCCATCAACGGGCAAATGAGCCATCAACATTTACTGCTAGCTCTCCATCACGCAAATCAGCCCCTGATTGTGGGGCCACATGAGGAACAAGCTCCCCCCGCCATGTTCCGATCCGCTCTAATGCCAGGTACCGTTTCTTAATCCCCGTGGCTTCCATTTGCACAGTCGTTATCTATTTGTTGTGCCGGTCGTGAAGAATGGGTGAACTGTTGGCGTCGTGTCTCAGACGACCCACGTCTGAGCGTGATCCGCCGCTGGAGAAAAGCCACGGTACGACAAATCTGTCCACGTTCAACGACAAAGGAAATAAAAATGTGTGGAAAAAATGAGTGAAATTCAATAAATGTTGTTTTAAGGGGCTGATTCCAAAGCACAACAGTGATTTATCAATCACTGAAGCTGACCGAGGCTCGGATAAAATAGTTTAGAATCAACTACTGAACACCAAATTGTCCACTTGGGACCAGACCTTGTTCAAGTTGTCAGCTCTATTCCACCAAATGAAGGTCAATGGTTTTAGATTATTAAGCCATTTTCAGTGCATTTATTGATATTTATACTTTGATTATCTCATTTATTTTTGTGTAACTCTATGGAGCAACCTAAGGAAGTTCTATGTCTTCTCTCTTCATTTCTGGCCTTTTTACCCTTGGGCAGAGTAGTTATCGTGCACTTCTTTGTTGTTTTGTTGCTTGTTTTAGAATATTCTGGATTGTTTGTGACTGGATAGAGTGAGACAGAGTGATATAAGTTTATTGCATGATTAAACTAAATACTTATGCAGCCAGAAAAATAGTGAATAGCATGTATTTAAACCTCTTCAATAGAAATGTTGAACCAAAGAATTCTCGAAATATTTGTAGGTTTAATAAAATTATAATTTTTTTTGCCCAAGACGGTAATGCTTGGTTAATTCTGTCAGAAAGTCACTTGATGCCCCTCACGACTGTTTACGGATTGATTGCCCCCAGTATGGCCACCGGAGGGGGCATTAAATGAACTGTAAACAGAGCGTAACATCACATAGGTACAGTACGCTAGCCCTCTAGCCTGCCCCCAGGCAAACGAGTTCTCATTTGTATGGTTTATTTAAAAATGTATTGTAGAAAGTCACAAAAATTCCTAATGATCACGTATATTATTTGCTTATCCCTGCATCTAAATGAGCTACGCACGTCCGGATTAATCAACGGCAAACGATAAATGCCTTCCTTTCATTCTTTCTCAGGAATTTCAGAGTTGACTTCTCATTAACTTCCACCAGATGAGTGCATGAATAAAAATCTGCATGCTGTTCCTGATTCCCATTAAAAAGAATGAAACATTCAAACACGCGTGTGCGAAGCCGAATGTCAATTTTACAACCTATGCTCCAATTGTAGCATGTAGCAGCGTACGTTAGGTAAAAGTAATATGTCGTATAATTTTCCAGCCACATGCTGTAAATGTAAATGAGTTTAACATTTAATAACTGTGCTCTGCAAGGTAGAAATGATTGGATTTTGACATGTAGTATCTGGAAAGCTTTGTTTACCCTGTCAATACGCTGAGGAGTTAGCAGATCTCAATACGTCCCACGTCATCTGTCTATCCCCTCATTGTTGAGCTAAGACAAACAGAGATGTTCTTCTCGGTTTCATGTTGGAGCGTTTGACGTCCCGGTTGCCATAGATTTTTTTTATTATTATTTGCATTGTTTCTGAAAGCACAGATTACTCATTTCTTTATGAATCACTGTTTTGCATTGAGATGAGAGAATTATTTTTTGAGATTTTTGATATTTACCTAATAGTGTTTGCCAAAGTAAAGACCTGAAAGGTTGTTGAAAATATTTATTTTGTTGTTTTAGAGCTCCCTAAACTTACTATATTTACTTCTTAATTGAGTATTACATCTAAATTGTGTGTTTTTAATCTTTGTAGTTATTTTTCATGCTACATAACTACAGCTAATGTGATCAGGGAGACAGGTAGGAGAGTATTTGGTGTGTCATCTGGAAGGAAAGTAGATAAGGAGACTTGGTGGTGGAATGAGGAGGTACAGGAGTGTATACAGAGAAAGAGGTTAGCTAAGAAGAAGTGGGACACAGAGGACTGAGGAGAGTAGACAGGAGTACAGGGAGATGCAGCGTAAGGTGAAGGTAGAGGTAGCAAAGGCCAAACAAGAAGCTTATGATGACTTGTATGCTAGGTTGGACATTAAGGAGGGAGAGACTGATCTATACAGGCTGGCAAGACAGAGAGATAGAGATGGGAAGGACGTGCAGCAGGTTAGGGTGATTAAGGATAGGGATGGAAGTCTATTGACAGGTGCCAGCTGTGTGATGGGAAGATGGAAAGAGTACTTTGAAGAGTTGATGAACGTGGAAAATGAGAGAGAACAAAGACTAGAAGAAGTCTGGAGTGTCAGAGAAGTATGTTAGAACGGTGCAGGACATGTATGAGGACTGTAAGACAGTGGTGAGGTGTGCTGTAGGTGTGACAGAGGAGTTCAAGGTGGAGGTTGGACTGCATCAGGGATCAGCTCTGAGCCCCTTCTTGTTCGCTATGGTGATGGACAGGCTGACAGACGAGGTTAGACAGGAATCTCCATGGACTATGATGTTTGCAGATGACATTGTGATCTGCAGTGAGAGTAGGGACGAGGTGGAGGAGAAGCTAGAGAGGTGGAGGTTTGTCCTGGAAAGGAGAGGGATGAAGGTTAGTCGCAGTAAGACAGAGTACATGTGTGTGAATGAGAGGGACCCAAGTGGAAGAGTGAGGTTACAGGGAGAAGAGATCAAGAAGGTGGAGGATTTTAAGTACTTAGGGTCAACAGTCCAGAGCAATGGAGAGTGGGGAAAAGAGGTGAAGAAGCGTGTCCAGGCAGGATGGAATGGGTGGAGAAAAGTGTCAGGTGTGATGTGTGATAGAAGAGTTTCAGCTAAAATGAAAGGAAAGGTGTACAAAACTGTGGTGAGACCAGCGATGTTGTTTGGTCTCGAGACAGTGTCACTGAGGAAAAGACAGGAGACAGAGCTGGAGGTAGCAGAGATGAAGATGCTGAGGTTCTCTCTGGGAGTGACCAGGAAGGATAGGATCAGGAATGAGTACATCAGAGGGACAGCACATGTTAGAGGTTTTGGAGATAAAGTCAGAGAGGCCAGACTGAGATGGTTTGGACATGTCCAGAGGAGAGATAGTGAATATATTGGTAGAAGGATGCTGAGTTTTGAACTGCCAGGCAGGAGGCCTAGAGGAAGACCAAAGAGGAGGTTTATGGATGTAGTGAAAGAGGACATGAAGGTAGTTGGTGTGAGAGAAGAGGATGCAGAAGACAGGGTTAGATGGAGGACACTGATTCGCTGTGGCGACCCCTGAAGGGAAAACCCAAAAGGAAAAGAAGTAGTTATTTTTCATTTAAAATAACGTGCTAATGCTAGATGTTTTGACATTGCTGTTGTTTCTGGCCTCGCTTTTTTTGTGGATATCAAATATCTTTAATTATATTTTCAATTGAGGGATTGGTCGTCAGTCCGTTAGCTAATTAAAGCTAACAGGTTAGCTGTTAACCTCGATGAACTTGGTATTTAAGATAAACAAGTTCCTTCATGCTCACAACCGAAGTGAATCCAAAAGAATCAGAATGGATAATAATTGAGTTTTTCAGCTCCAAATTGATCCTGCGTGTCAAGAAGCCCATGAGCGAATAAACTTTGGTAAACTTCGAGGTTTTAATGTTTGACATCAGATTTGTGAAAATGATTCATTCTTGTTTTATGGAATCTGTTCTTACTTTTACTTTCATCACTCGCTACGGGTCACCGAAAGTCAAAAACAGCAACGGGCTGGAGGGGATAGTCGGCCTGAGAGGCAACATTGCAGGTGTAGAATTTAATGATCCGTCTGATCTGCATAAGGCATGGACTTTAGAGAAGGTCCAGTCAGTGTTTGCTGATCCCTACCGGATCATTTTCAGGGAGTTCACCAGCTTCCCTCTGGCCAAAGATACCGTCTGATATTTTGTGAGGTAAACAAATCCAAATAGTGTTTTGTCCCATGTTCCAGTCCTTTAAAGTTATATATTTTTTAATGTGTCATTACATCCCGTGATGTATTGTAATTGTCAGGGTTTGTGCGTTCGTCCATCCATCTACCAAATATCTTCCCCTTCCGTTGCAGATAAAAAGATGCAAGAAAAAGCACATTACTCAGGCAGCAAAGGGGATAAAAATTACATGATGACCTTGACTTTGAGAAAACTAGGGGAAGGTCAAATTTCAACTTTTGTACTTTTTTGGGCACATATCTAAGGAACCGGATAAGACAGAAAACAAAAGGCGTTATATTCAGGGAGGCAGTGGAATGAAAATGAGACCGCAACGTTGACCTTGAAAAACCAGATCAAGGTCAAATTTTCACTTTTATACCTTTTTAGGTACACATCTCTGAAAGCTGATGAGATATTATCACAAAACAAAAACATTTTAAGGAAGCCAGAGGCACAAAAATGTGATGATGAGCTTCACCTTTAGAAAACTAGGTCAATGTCAACTTACCACTTTTTTACCTTTTAGGGTGCAAAATTCTGGAGATGAACACTAAAAACTTTGAAAATAATCAGAGGGGTGTCGCCGGATGTTGCAGTCTCCGACTTCCTTGTTTCTCATTGCCTTTTTTTTTCTCAGCCTTGTGCATTTATTATTATCATTATTTGGTAGTAGGATTAATGGAGATTCCCTTGACCTTCTGGTCTGCAGACACTTATCTAAAATACGAAGACAACCAAACGGGTCAGTTTGTCCTCAGTCAGAATCTGACCAGACGTGATGCCCTGTTCACCCCGGATAGAGATAGACTTTTAAGCGTCACTCATCGCCATGCATGACCGATGATGTCACAACGCACCACAACCACAGATATGAGCTTAGTAGTTTGATGTCATCAACATCCAGCCTTCACTGAACCTTCAGGCTACAAACAAAGAGAACTTGGACCAAAAAACTTACAGCTGAATAAAACTGCAGATGTTTTATTTCCACAAATTTCACAGACGATTTTATTCCATCCGTTGCACAACGATGCACAAGGACAAAATAAACAGTCGTGTTTCTCCCCACACTGAAAATATCCGCTAACATAGACAAACATTCAGGACACTGACACGCTCATCTTTCTTCATCGTCTGTAGAGTAGCGTCATACATCAGTGTTACACTGCTGTTCAGAGCATAATCAACTCGCCATCCTGTCTCTGAATGTGAGACGCATTGGAAATGGCAGCTTTACATAACGCTATCACAATAGATAAAAGTGGACGCATTAAGAACATGAGTGAGATCTCTTCTGGTGACGTAAAGATACATCGTGCATCCCAACTTCACAATGCTCCAGACTGTTTTATGCATAATCCTGTGATTACCAAATGACTCCTTGGTGTTCCATTATGTATACATACGTACATCACCATTAATAAACACCATCTGCACGATGTGTTGTATTCAGGGATGCACCATCATCTTGCAGAGCTCCACCAGCGTTTCACAGAATCCACACTAAAGTCGTGCTCCTCACCTACGACACATTTCCTGCCTCCACTCCTGACTAAAATCTCCCAGCTCCTCTCTCCCTGCTGCCCCTCTCGCTCTGCTCTCCATCTGGAGAGCGCTGGACCTCTGGTTATTCCTGGCACCAGGCTCTTTGCCTCCACACTACCTCCCACAGTCAGAGCCACGAGCTACGTGGGTCCTGGAAGATTTATGCAGAAGGAATTTGAGACGAGATTGAGTTGTTTTCCACGTCCATCCGATGCTTCTTGGGCAATATCTGTGAGATTGAGATCATACAATGCATTAGATAGAAATGCAAGTATGCAAACACAAGAGAACATATTCTTGGAATGATTTATATACAGCGGTACCTCAACTTATGAAATTAATTGGTTCTGGAAGAAATTACATAAGTAGAAAATTTTGTAAGTAGAGACGCGTTTTCCATGCAAATGCCCTAATCCGTTCGAAGTCCCCAAAATTCAGACATAAATGTTTTATAAAGCATAAAAATGGATCAAAACATGTAACAAATACATGTTACGATTAGATTATTACACAATAAATGAGATTTGTGCATAACGTAAAAAACAAAGAATAGAGTAAAGAATAAAATGATGGTCATTAACCTTTTAACTGCTGTCCTCATTGTTTTTTACCCTCTTTGGTTCATGCGCTCCTGCCTCACCATGAATAACAGAGTGAATTCCAGTCCTCCTTCTGAACTTCTCCAACCACCCACGCCATGCCTTAAACTCCTTAAACTTCCTTTAGTTTTAATAACGTGGTGATTGTAGATGCATTACGGCCATATTCTTTGGAGAGATCAACCAAACGCATCCCTTTTTCATGCTTGTCTATCATCTCTTGTTTTGTTTGTACGGACAAAAAAACTCTTTTCTTTGTCTTTTCTTTTCCTCTTTTCTCCGTCACTTTCTTGGGGTCCATAGTGAATACTCTAAAAGTTAATATATTTACGTAAAACTATCAGAACACCTCATGGGTCGAGGGCCGAAAGACGAGGACGCTGCATAGACACCTATCTAGCTCCACACAGAGGTCCCTCTTAGCCAATGGGATGCCAGGATGCTAGGTAATAGCCAATGGCAGAGCAGCTATGAGAATGTTGCGTTCAGGACCCTGTGGGAGCTGCGAGTATCAGCCCATACTGTATTTTTACCTTTATTTTTTTCGTAACTAGAGGCAGTATTTTCCTGTAGAGGCGTTTTGTGAGTAGAACATTTCGTATGTAGAGACGTTGGTAAGTAGAGGTACCACTGTGTTTATACTTTGCATTGCATTCGCGTTAAACACCAGCAGATTCCTCGGCGTTGTCCTCACTCTGTCATATCTGATGGATCTGTGGCCGGGCAGAAAGTTTTGCCCTAGTTTTGAAGTGAGCGGAGTCCGGAGGTGAGGAGGAAAGGCTCGCCTCAGGCGTGTGCAGCTGTGTGATGGTCTGTTACTGGGAGTTTCATCTCAACCCACTGGGAGAAAAACAGCTCTCTGGTCAGTCTCAATCGCTGACCCCACCTGGAATGGAGGAAATCTGCTCGGAGTATTTTTTTATTTTTATCGCTTTCACACCAGATACAGAAACATTCCAGAATCACCTCCACGCCTGATTGGGTTTGTTTCTCGGTTACACGTCCAGCATGCCAACAATTAATATATGTGGCTCTCCAGCATGATTCAGGAACGATATTTATTGGAAGATCGATGCTGGTTTTCTCCAGTATTGTTCCAATTTCCTTTGGAGTCACGGAGGGACTCGCAGTGATTTAGACGGGCATTAAACCTGTTGTGCTCCCGCATTTTTTTTTCTTTTTTTTTTTTCCCGCTAAAACGACAACCTTGAGTTGTGAATGAGCAAAAAGAATCTTTGCTACCTCACAAAACAGGCTTCAGGGGACAAAATCCACCAACAAGTAACACATCTTTTTTTCAGGAGCATTTTTTGTGGCATTTGTTTGAGTTTGTTCTTTCTTTCTACACACACAAAAAAAAAAAAAAAAAACGATGAGAGGTTAACGCAACCACAGTGGATTCTTCTTCTTGTTTTTGAATCATCGCACTCGAACGCGACAAATGGAATAATCTGACATCGCTATGATTCGTACGGATGCGTGTTTTTTTTTTGTTTTTTATTTTCCTTATGAGCGCTTTTGGAGTGGACAGTTTATATTTTTCTAATGGAACATCCACTTAACACCAGTGTCGAGTGTTCAAGGTAGAATCTGAGCACTCTTTCAGCCGGCGTCGGTGGGTGTTGGGACTCTTTTAACGGCACAATCACAACACATTTGACTCTTTGCATCTACCTTCAAAATGACATAAACGCACGTTGTTCATTACCCAGAAAACATCCTTTTTCATTGTCATAATTTTCTCATTTATATCAACAGGGGGAGTTCCTTAAGGAGCCATTAAAGTGTTTTATCGCTCTGCAAACTGTGCGGGAAATAAATGCATCTCCACAATGTTTTTAAGCTTATTTAATTGTTAAATATGTAAAACGCGCCTCATCCCAACATAAGGCCGCGCCGGCGAAATGACATACATCTCGTTTAAAGCTTCCTGCACTTGTGGGGCGCCGCTAGCTCGGCGGTACCGCTGCTGCCGCCAGAGTGCTTGCTTTGCAGTCTGCTCGAGCATCTGCCAGCGAACATGATGGCACATCAGAGGACACAGTAAACATTGACAGAAACATCTATCTTCCCCAGCAACCTGTTTTTCTGGATTCATCCCAGTTTGGATGCTGGTTTGCCGTAAACATAATGGCGCTGGTGATCATTTGCAGCTGTGTCGGGCGAGGAGGCCGCAAAAGAACCGCGGCGCGTTACGTATTCTGATTACCTTGTCCACACAAAGAAAATAGGACCTGTAACTAGAATTAACTTCCGCTCTCATTGGGCAATCCAGTTGTTTAACCCTTGGGAACTGTTTCAGCCCAAAAGTGACATTTTTGTTGCCTTTAAGATATATATACTGTATATATATATATGTGTGTGTGTGTGTGTGTGTGTGTGTGTGTGTTTCTCCCAATAAATCAGTCAGTTAAAAGGTTAAATATATGAAGTTTTCTTTCAACCTTATATCTATGGATAGGTCTGAAGTAATGGAAAAGATCTGATGCACTGAAAGAGAAAAAATATTTCTGTATCACATTTTTTTTCCACACTTTTGCAAGGCGACCCGTTTGTGACCCAATTAGGTAATGTGTGTAGCCTTTTTAATCGGTCCCTGAGGGCTAAGAGCATCAGGATTCGTGTCGACTCTGTAGTGATGTTACGTCATCCGTCGCACGTTTGCACAATCCCCAGTAAGCTAACACAATATCTGACATCAAGCTAATCTGTCGTCTTTCACACCCATGACTCTTTTCTCCCCGGCTCCTGATGTACGTCATCATTTATTCACCAGGATTCATTTCGTTGAACCCCGTAGGTTCTGCACCGGCTTTCACTTGGATCGGTTTATTGGATTCTTCCTTCTCTGCTGATTCTCCTTTTTCATGATGCAGAACGGTGGAGTTAAACTAACACTCGACGGCGCGGCTACGAACACGCTTGTTAAAGATTTCCCACTTAAAACGTTTTTGCCGCTTTGCTTCGTTGGATGAAAAATATATGCTTATATCAATTTTTACCCTCAAGTTCACCGTTTTTTTTTGTGTACTTGTGTACAAATATCCGATGTTAAAATTGCCAATTTTAATTGTAGATTTTGCAGGAAATAAAGCGTAAACCAGACAACGTAATCATGAACCAGGATATTACATGCAGTCATGCTAAAGGTCTTAACGGTGAACATATGTAGCCATGCTGGTACCCGGTATGACTCATGTATGTGTATCCTAATGAACCAGACGGCCTTGAGGGGGTGTGTGTGTGCATGCCAACCATAGACCGCAGGTGTGTGTGTGTGTGTGTGTGTGTGTGTGTGTGTGCATGTGCATGCATGTGTGTCTGTTAGCAGGGAGTAAACAGGTTCTGCCTCCACATCCCTGAATATAACAAAGCGTTTTGTCTCCTCCTGAGGGTTATATACGCATGGCAACAACATCAGGGATAGACGCCCGAAAGAGCGTTCTGTGTTTATTGAGCGGCGCTGACTTGGTTACCAATTTCCATCTGAGGAGAATATTCTATTAAACTTGGTCTCATAAGATCCGGGGGAATGATAAGTCACACTTTAAAAAATGACACTTTATCGTCGGTGTTGTCTTTATAAATAAGATCGTCTCCCCGCCGCTCTTAAAACAACACATTGTTTTAATCAGTGACAACACTTTTCCCTTAGAGGCATGTGGTGGCAGGTGCACTCAAGATCAATTCCTCTCACGTCTCTTCACACACACACACACACACACACACACACATGCATAGATGAGAAATCAAACACATCGTCACACTCTCACAAAGATAATCTATGTAGGGGGGGTTCCTGCCTCATTTGATTCAGGTCAAAGGGTTACCTGCCACTTGTGGAAAACTGCATCATTTCTATGCTAATATTGTCACAACTGTTTTCATTTCCACTCGGGGATGCGACTCCGCTGACAGATAATACCGATTCGTCCGTGCAGCTTTTACCTACAGCTATTTTCCCACCTCTTTAGCAACACCCAGCTTACACAGTGACCCCTTCGCTTTGCTTGACAAAGTACGGTCTGTCTTAAACCCGTCACTTTTTTCAAGCCGTCTCCGTCTCCGAGCGCTTTTATCAGCTTGTTATCCATCTCCGACATCTTTCGGCATCTCCGTCCTTTCTCTCGGAGCTCAAAGAAGTGACAGTCGAGGCCTAGCCAAAATATAATAAGCCCACGCTGCAGTGGAAAACGGCGCTTCGTTGGCACCGGACCAGGAGTATCCTAACGCCTGGAGTATTCCAGTGATTTCGTCTCCTTTGCTGTTTCCAATTTGCAATGACAGTGTTTGTTTTTACGTCTCCTGATGTGTCATTCCCCGTCATACGCAGTCATTATTCAGGGTTTGTTCGGCTGTCACATCGTATTAAGTCGCCACCAAAAACCCCGCCGTTCCCCTTTTCGATTTCTCCATTTGTCCGACGTCTGCTTGTTCATTTATTATTTGCTCGTGCCGTTATTATAACTGACACCCGGTGTTATTATAAAATAATTACGGATTTGTCAGGTGACATGCTACCTCGTCGCCGTCAACGTGTTTGCTTTTTTGGTAATAACGCAGATTTATTCTAATGTATTTAGAAGGAAGAATGGGCAGAAGTGAAGCCAACAGACCAGCAAAACGGAATCAACCAGATTAAGGCGGCGCAGAGCATCAGATTATAATCTGATTCTCAAAGGAATCAGCGACGCTAACAGACCGTTAACGACGCAGCGAGCCGTCGCAACTCTGCACCAATGCGCCGGTTTAATGGAGCTTTAATGTCACTATTTCTCAAATAAAACTTCTGCCTTTGATAAAACATAAAATTAATTAGGAGCAGTTGTTAATTATTACAGCAGGCGATGGGGCGTACACAATTTCTCCAAATTTTGAGGCGCTGTTTAAATAAATGGGCAAAACTAATGTTCTAATTATTTGTCTGGGGTCTCCTCTGAGCTATAAGGGTTTTATTTTTAGCACATGCCTCATTCTTGATTGATTAAAGGCTTATTTTTTAATTTTTTTTCCCCTTGGCTGATCTATTCCTTCTAGTTTCATCACAATCAAGAAATGAAACCATCAAAAGGTCAAAAAAAACACATCCATCCATGTTCTTGTAAACATGACAACTGTAAACATCTACAGCTCTACTCATCCACCTTGCGGGTGACGGAGTTTGCTTGAGTCTATCCATGCTGGCTAAAGGTAATAGACAGGGTACACCCCGGATACATCGCCAGTGCATCGCAGAGCCACATGAAAGACAAACAACCACTCACGCAAATACTAACACCAACGGACAATTTATATTCATCAGTTTATGTACATTTCATGTTTTTGGAGGTTGGATGAAGCTGGAGAACCAACGGAGAACCCTGGGAGAACATGCAAACTCCAAACAGAAAGGAATTGAACCCAGAACCTACCTCCTGTGAAGCAATAGCCCTACCTACTGCACCATCACGCCATCCGTTAGAAATACATATCCTGAATATTCTCCTTTATCTGGATGCATCCCAAGGTTTCATTGGGTCTAACGTGTTACTTGGACAACCCTTCTACAAATTTGTCTTGTAGTTTAAATGTAAAGTTTAAATGTAATTCAGCAAAATAGTGCAACATGCGCCGAGTGTTAAAAATATTAGAAAAGAATTCCTGGATCTGCCTTGATCCACCTCAAATTTTAATACTTTTTCATGTCATATTTCCAGTCTTTCCACCAAGTTTTATGAAAATCTGTCAAGCTGTTTGTTTGTTTTTTTTCTGTAACTCTGCACATAGACAGAAAACGCTACCTCCTAGCTGAAGGTAATAAACTCCAAAGTCTTGGCGCATCAGATCTGCAAACGTAGAGTGGTTTTGGAAGTTTATTCTGCACGCCTTGTGTTCATATGCAACTTTTTTTTTAATATCGCACCATCTTTTATTTACACACCTTTTTTCCATTTGTGTTTGAAGCAAGAAAATAACACCACATGCACCGGATCAGAAACAACTGAAAAACATGTCATCTTTTAAGTTTATAAGGCAATTGTCATGACTGATTGTCTTTCTTCCATGTTCATAATGTGATCTCTGGAGGAAAAAGGTGACATATTTCACATTCACAATGTGATATGAGGCACAAAAAAAAGGTGACAGATTGCAATCTTGATCTCTCAACCTGGAACTCACCTCCGACACCTGCTTGTGTAAGAGTTCACGGCCCTTCTGGTGGGTTTTGGCTCCTGAAAATAAGCTCATGTCACATTAGAAGGTTCGTAGTGTCTGAATACCAGCCGGTCTCTTTGAATCAGACAAGACGGTTGAGAGGAAAGAGAATGAGAAGACAAGTGGAATGTAATTGATGGCGTAAGGATGTATAATGTGGCGAGCGTAAAAATGGGACAGCAAGAAAATGTCGCTTTCATGCATCACAGGTGGGGGAAATGAAGTCGTAACACTGCCAGATACGGCCATTACCATGCAAGTCGTTCCTGTATTGGTTGAAAAATGTCTCATGCTAACACATTCCTGTTGTTCATAAAATAAAAAAATAAAAAAGCCTTGACAAATTCATGCTGATTTTTGTTCCTAAAGTTTGGAAAATGCCAGGCTTCTCTGGGGATTGAGATAAAATTGTCTCTTTCGGTATCAGACACGCATCAAAAATCCATTGGATCAACTCAGAAATGCATGATTGTGAACAAGATACCGAGGTTCTTTTTTTTTTTTTATTCCTAAAATAAAAGCCCTGAAAGAAAAAAAAAAGTCTTGCACAGGCAAGTACC
Organism: Antennarius maculatus; assembly: GCA_013358685.1. Lineage (NCBI taxonomy): Eukaryota > Metazoa > Chordata > Actinopteri > Lophiiformes > Antennariidae > Antennarius > Antennarius maculatus. The sequence goes on from CM023624.1 coordinate 1,848,723, forward strand.
GGACGGTCTCTTCAGGTATCTGATTTTCTGACTGTTAAAGGTTGTCGCCAACTTATACGCATGGAACGATATTACTCTGGCGAGTTTTCAATTACAGCGACCGGCGAGAAAAAAAAAAAACATTGTTGAGATGATAGGAAACAAGCAGAGGGATGGAAATGACCCTCCTGCTGTTGTTTGTTGTGGTGTGTGTGTGTGTGTGTGTGTGTGTGTGTGTGTCGTCAGACCTTACAGAATAAGATCTAAGGGGAAGTCGCATGCGGTGACGCCGCTGCATCGATTTTAATTATCCAATTACTGAGTCTGAAGGTCTTACGAAAACAGGTGAGCTAAAGACCTCTAAGTAATCGCATATGGAGCAACATCATGCATTCATTGCGCCGTTGATTAAAGTTGCTTCGATTTATGTTAAATAACAATGTGTTTCAAATGCAGAACATATTGGCTCTGGCAGAGAGAGGGTGGGTGAGGCGGCATACGGTGGTGGGGGGGGGAGACGCTTAAATATAATCAAAGGCCATTTTGGGTACTAGATCCTTTAACGCCGGTGTCAAAAAGCTGCAAAGCTACGAATAATAGTACGAGACAGAATTTTTAACTCTACAAAGGCATTGAGCATCAATCATTTCATCGTCTGTTGCTGCTAAGAAATAGCCCCTTCATGTTGCGGGCTTATCTATGCAGGCAGACGCGCAGCCTTCCCAGGTGATGTAGTGTTCCCGCGCTGCGAAAGTTAAGCCAGGATTTGACTTTATGAGCTGTGCTTTTTGGTGAGACTGGATGTCAGACGGGCCACAACTTTGGTTAACAATGCCTTAATAACACACGCTTTGCAAAGACGTTAGCTTTGGGCTGTGTTGAGGTGCGTAGCGGTAATTATGATGTCCGTTCCTAAAGCTAGCGGCAGCTAGTGGCGTGGACACAGTACATCCTTTGAATCTTTTCAGAGAAGGTGTTCCAGTCCGTCACGTAGAAATCCACAGGGCAGGAAGTACCGGAGGAAGTTCTACGCTGAGATCCGTTCACATAAAAATTAATAAGCAGATGCTAAACTGTTTAACAAAGCGCCAAAAGAGTTTGATGTTTTTGTTGGTCTGCCTATGTTGTACTACCTGTTGTACTGCCTGTTGTACTACCTGTTGTACTACCTGTTGTACTGCCTGTTGTACTACCTGTTGTACTGCCTGTTGTACTACCTGTTGTACTACCTGTTGTACTGCCTGTTGTACTACCTGTTGTACTGCCTGTTGTACTACCTGTTGTGCTGCCTGTGTTGTACTACCTGTTGTACTACCTGTTGTACTACCTGTTGTACTGCCTGTTGTACTGCCTGTTGTACTGCCTGTTGTACTGCCTGTTGTACTGCCTGTTGTACTACCTGTTGTACTGCCTGTTGTACTGCCTGTTGTACTACCTGTTGTACTGCCTGTGTTGTACTGCCTGTTGTACTGATTGTTGTACTGCCTGCGTTCTACTACCTGTTGTACTTATTGTTGTACTGCCTGTTGTACTGCCTGTTGTACTACCTGTTGTACTGATTGTTGCACTGCCTGTTGTACTGCCTGTGTTGTACTACCTGTTGTACTGATTGTTGTACTGCCTGTTGTACTGCCTGTGTTGTACTACCTGTTGTACTGCCTGTGTTGTACTGCCTGTTGTACTGATTGTTGTATTGCCTGTTGTACTGCCTGTTGTACTACCTGTTGTACTACCTGTTGTACTACCTGTTGTACTGCCTGTGTTGTACTACCTGTTGTACTACCTGTTGTACTACCTGTTGTACTGCCTGTTGTACTACCTGTTGTACTGCCTGTTGTACTGCCTGTTGTACTGCCTGTTGTACTGCCTGTTGTACTACCTGTTGTACTGCCTGTTGTACTGCCTGTTGTACTGCCTGTGTTGTACTGCCTGTTGTACTGATTGTTGTACTGCCTGCGTTCTACTACCTGTTGTACTTATTGTTGTACTGCCTGTTGTACTGCCTGTTGTACTACCTGTTGTACTGATTGTTGCACTGCCTGTTGTACTGCCTGTGTTGTACTACCTGTTGTACTGATTGTTGTACTGCCTGTTGTACTGCCTGTGTTGTACTACCTGTTGTACTGCCTGTGTTGTACTGCCTGTTGTACTGATTGTTGTATTGCCTGTTGTACTGCCTGTTGTACTACCTGTTGTACTACCTGTTGTACTACCTGTTGTACTGCCTGTGTTGTACTACCTGTTGTGCTGCCTGTGTTGTACTACCTGTTGTACTACCTGTTGTACTACCTGTTGTACTACCTGTTTTACTACCTATTGTACTACCTGTTGTACTGCCTGTGCTGTACTACCTGTTGTACTACCTGTTGTACTGCCTGTTGTACTTCCTGTTGTACTGCTTGTGTTGTACTACCTGTTGTACTACCTGTTGTACTGTCTGTTGTACTTCCTGTTGTACTGCCTGTGTTGTACTACCTGTTGTACTGTCTGTTGTACTACCTGTTGTACTACCTGTTTTACTACCTATTGTACTACCTGTTGTACTGCCTGTGTTGTACTACCTGTTGTACTACCTGTTGTACTACCTGTTGTACTACCTGTTGTACTGTCTGTTGTACTTCCTGTTGTACTGCCTGTGTTGTACTACCTGTTGTACTGTCTGTTGTACTTCCTGTTGTACTTCCTGTTTACCGTGGGTCAGAGAGGAATGCAATTTCTTCTGTGCTGTATGTTGTGCATATATGGTACACTTGACAATAGAGCTGACTTTGACTTTTGACTTTGACTTGTTTTCCTAGTTTTTGTTTTCCTAGACTCTCTGTATCGACATGCAAATCTAATTTTGTCCGTTATCCTGTAACATTTGCGCCATTAAAGTTTGTCCAGTTGTTCATTAAATGAACGTCTTAATGAGTTAACTCATGATGGAGATAAATATGAAATCACTACATGTGCTGTTACCATGTAAACCCCCCCCCCCCATGATCATTCATTTCAGCTTCAAAACAGCCAATCACAGAGCCAGCCTACATGTTATCACCTGATTTCTGCAGCCCCGGCTGTCGCTTTCACAGCTAAACTGAATCATGTGATTTATCCAGTGTGGTCGCAGGTGCAGAGACAAATGTAGAGAATAAAGAGGAGTGAGAAAGAGAGATAGAGGAAGAAATGGGGAAGTAACAGAGTGGAAAGGTGAAGGTGTAAAGCTTGAACGCATCAGCACCACTGGCACGGCAAACATTGCTGACCTGGAAAGCTTGGGAAGAAATAAGCTTTAAGAAACCCTCAAAGATCTCCACAGGGGATTAATACCATTTTGGTGTTTGGGGTCTCTCTCGCTCACTCTCGGCCCGTTTGTGTGTCTGTATTATATGTTGAGATGCCCGTGTGGAAAAGATTAAGCCGGCATACAGTGGACTGCATGTATGTGTGTGGGAGAGAGAGGAAGAGAAAGGGAGTCGGGTAGTAAGAGGAAAGGCTGATTGGCGTTTTAGTATTATGTAGAAAACGCCAGGGAGGCAGAAATAATTTCATTGGTTTGGGAGAGTGCATGATCCACAGTTTCTAAGAGCACCAGATAACTATGGAGGATGGAAGCCCGGGTCTAAACATAAATAAAATGTCATTGCAGGAAATGTTTTTTTTCTTTCCCCACCAGTGCTGGACCAATGGAGCACACAGGTTAATAATTGCAGTGGGGAATTTCCGACTCATGACTTTGAAGTGAAGGCAGCATTTAAGCTAGAATAAGTTCTCCTTTGGCTGTGAGAGATTTAATTTAATGGTTAATTAATTCTCTTTTATTGTGATTTGAATGTCATGTTTGTGTGTTTCTGATTTAATTTCTGTTGGTTATGATTAGTTTGTTCCCAAAGCGGTTATTGTACAAAAGTAAAAGCATCAGGAGAGAAATTGTAGGAAACATGAGCAATCATGCAAATATACAATTTTGATAAAACAAACAAATAAAAAAAATTTTTTAAAAAAAAGTGAAATTCATTTCCTGTTCTGCGACGGCTGCTCGGCCAATCAGAGTAAGGAAAACCGCCCAACCAGTCTCGCCCACTCGCAATGGGGAGGATATCCCAACCCAAGAGATGGGAACAATACTTGAGCTTTGGTTGTTTGGACGTCCAAATGGGTCATGTGATGCAGCTATGGGGGCAACAACCAATCATATTATAGTTATTCTTCAGATTAGTAGCATAGCTAACAAAATTAGCACTACTGAGCAATTAGGTCATGTGCTCCCTTGGACTTCTGCTCTGTCCCAACGCTCGATAATTAAATTTAGTGAGTAGGATGTTATTTTATCTGATGATAGGAATACCCAAGTAAAACTCCAATTGTAAATACAGCAAATATATATATATATATATATATATATATATATATCAAAAACATCCCAGTTGTAATGAATGATAATTAATTACCACTTACACAGAACTCCAATCTGCAAGAGAAGAAAATGAAGCAAAGACAGGGAGATAACGAGAAAGCGAACCCCGTGCCTTCTTTCAGAGCTCTTCTTATCAGCGCTCTCCTAATCATGGACAGGAAACGGACACGGTCCAGCAAAGAGCTAATTATCACTGACAACAAACGACACATCAAACAGGTATTGTGTGAGCTGCATGAGGCTCGGCGCACTCGTCGGATCTCCAACCAACTTCTCGAGACTGGATGCTAGATTACTTATGACAGAAAACATACAAATAAAACATTACCAGGGCTTACAGGGAGAGCTCACAGAGATACCCACTGAGTAAATTATTCATACATTGACTTACTGAAGGAATGAAAGCTTCTGTCTTTCCTCTAATCCCCAGCAAAGCTTCCGTAATAGTGCAGCGCTCAAGAGTTGCCTCTCACAAGGCCCATTCATCAAACTTTCCAATATATGAAATCAGTGTCTGACAGGCTTTTGAAATCCTGTGCCTCCCGCATTATTACAGCGTTTAGCCTCAAACAGACTCTCAATCTAATGACTTCCCTACGATGGTGATTGCTTTGATTTTAATTGGGATGTTCCAGCGGCGCTGCTGGTTCTAATCCAGCTGTCTCCCACCAGTTAGACAAGACTTGCTCACCGTGAGCCTTTATTACTGCTCCGAAAACCCATCACGGGGTAGAGTGGTCGCCCTGTTGAGCTTATTGATGAAGGATTGTGCCGTATGTCACAGGGGGGTGCCTCGTATTTCTCAGTGAAGTCATGGGCAATTGAGAGATGAAATATAGGAGCCATCAGCGTGGGGCAAGTCTCAAATGCACAATGTCCTTGGTCTCTGGAGACGAGGTTATGGAGCAGTAAAGTCCCATTTAGCTTGTCCATCCTTGAAAGAGTAAGCCATGACCCCTCGGGGGAAAATGAAGACCAGGAAGGGCTTACCCGCAAGTCCGTAGACAATGTAAGGATGTAATCATCAACAAGAATCAAGTCAAACCTACTTCTAATGCTTTCTAGATCATTATACTCATCTGTTACTTGAATGCCATAAGCAAGCAATCTTCAATCTGGAGCTTGGGCTACGCCAACATTGGCCTATCTTTCAAAAGACGTCTAGACTGAGCCTGTTTTTCTTCTAATCTTAATGTACGTCCTGATTTAATTGAAGCTGATAAAGACTTGTAGATGAAATGTCAAAAGATTCCACAAACAGTCTTGAACCACCTCTTAAACTAGTCTCTCTCCTTCAAATTGCCTTTAAAACGATTAAAACCCATTATACCCGCGGCCCTGTGAGGCAGAATGGACTTTTTTTGTTCCTCCCAATGCCCCTTGATTTTAAAATTGTTATCCAACCTGCACAAGCCTAAGTGAACTTTGTCGAACCACATGGAAACAGACCTGAATGGTTTCCTGATTTTCTTTTTGCAGTCTGCTCTCTGGTTTTTGTCAGATGCATTTAAACGTGGTTTGTCAGTCCGTGGTACCGGATAATACACAGCAACCTTTTTTTTCTACCTTGAGGTACTAAGATTAGCGATTTCTCAGGCACTGAAAAATCCAATAAATGTTGCTCGGAGGCTTCTTTGCTTCTTTTCTACTCTCTCTATTGCCCGGGCTGGACTGTGGCTATTATTTCCTTTGCTTATCCTACATATAAAGTAACACGTGATCTCAAAAAACGCTCTGTCTCATTTGATTCTGCCACATCAAGAATTTGTCATTCAACACTGCTTCTTCAATCCTATTTGTATTTATTCACTTTTAAATATATATCATCCGTGGCTCTGATATCAGATGTGATTCCTGCTGATGCGGCGGTTGCGTTAACAGTCTGATCAGAATTCAGGCGTCCATTCTCAGAGGGAGTGTGCTCACGTCGCCGTAACGTTACTCAAGATGCTTAGTCGTCAGCGGCGGTGCCCGAACTGAAACGTGGAGAAGTTAATTTAAGTGATATGAGAGAAGATTCGTCTTTTTTACGGTCGACACCACAAGAAACATTTTATTACCCTTTTATCCTTTTATTTGTACCTTTGCGCCGGCGACTTTTCCTGATGTTTGCGGGTCACATTTCAGATCTACTTGCAGTATTGTCAGGTATGATGCACGTGGGGATATCAGGGTGTGTTTTATTTGTCGTGCGTATCCATGGCACCAAAAGCAGGGGAAAGAATGTGCCAGGATATCCAGTAAAATTATCTCGGTACTATTAATAAAAGTATGAGTCATGACTTTTTTATGGTACGTTCTTCAGCACACAGAATGATCCCTGAAATTAGCAGTAGCTTCGGGTAACCCCTGCCACCGTGAGTCATTCTGTCCTCAGTTTGATTTAAGAGCAATGATGGATGGACGCACACATGACTGATGGCTATATGAACATTTTTGGCTCCTGACCCCACCCTCTTCTGCTAAAAACCCCCTGTAACCTTTGACACTAAATAATGATTTTTATTTCTCTTTTCGAGACGTGACTTCACTTGACTAATTATTAGAAGTATACCTGGAGGCTCCAGGTACTCATTAAAGCACGAGAACAGGGCATTCATCACAGAGATTTAAAAGCAGATAATAAATTCATGCTGGAATTGTATTTTTTAAGATGCTATCATTCATGGCGGCACACTCCTTAAAGTCATTCTTATATGTTTGGTATACAGTCTCTGCATTCCACATATTAATTGGCTGAACTGTGAGGGAATAAAAAAAAACATCCTGTGCGAAGATAAAAGCAAACACAAAGGAAAATATACCAAACATTCGCAGTCTTTTTGTAGAATCCTTACTCGGAGCAAACTTAGGATACCCGTGGCGATCAATTCGCTCAAACGTGTGCACACCGACACAAACACACCCCTCTTTTTGATATCTTCCCACATGCACTTTTGTGTTGAATCTGACTCACCATGCTCTTTTTCTTTTTTTTTTTATCTTTTTTTTTTTTTTTTTTTTTACTTTTTCATATCACCTTTGTGTGCCAGGCTTTGTGTGAACGTATCTCCTCTGAAGCTCTCGGTGAGTTTCGACCGAGGCCCTTTTTTTTTCCATGCGAACCAGTTCCAAAAGAGGAAAGTGTAAAAGCACAGCTTTCATTATTGAACATCACAACCCGGGAAAACCTCTGTGAGACATTTACATTTCACCATCCTATAGGTTTCTTTCGCCAACCTTGAGGTTGGACGTAGCGCGGTGCTAAAAAACATGCATTTTGCATCATTTCTCTAAACAACAAAGTCCATCTTAAAACTCCTGCTCAGCTCTGCCCAAGGTTGGACATCACTTATTCTCAAGGTCATAATAAAGCTATTTTATACGCCTTTTTTTTGTTTCTGTAGGTCCGCAGTGCACATCTATTCCTGCACCTCCTGCATCACTCCTCTAAAGTCTATCACGGCGGATGGTTTAATGATAAATGACAAGGACGCACATGGCTCGGAGGAAGGTGTGGCATAATTTAAATCATTTTAATAAGTGCTTCAGTGGCATGTGAAGCCGCCATACTGTATTCGGCAGTCTTCTTAGGCCTGCAGTGATCTAAGCAGTCACTAACCTATTGTTGCTGAAGAAATACTCTGTGACAGCAACATTGTGTTTGCATCCCGTTTTTAATTTGTACCTCTTCTCCTTTTGAAGATTAATTGAAAATGGAATCAACGCAACGCTTTCAAGGTTAATACGAAACATGCTCAATTAAGTGTGTGTGTGAGTGTGTGTGTGTGTGTGTGTGTTTGCAGCTTTAATGTATTTCACAAGGCCTCGTTGGCAGAAGCCATACTGTTTTCCTTGCTTCTTAATGATAGCCCTTTTTCTCTTCCAGTTATTTGTAATTAAGGTTGTTTTTTTTGCAGTGTTTAGTTAGAAAAGATGTCAAAGAGGAGGACGGAGGAGGGAGGCGGGGGTCTGGTGTGCTGGGGTGGTGATGGAGCTGCCCCCTTCCTGAATAAATGCAGAGGGTGAACAGCCTTAGTGAATTTCAAAGTCACCCAGGCGACTTAATAGCTTCCCTAAATGACTCAGCACATTATTTCCAGTTGTACAGTAGTCCATTACACGGTGTGTTACCATACCCACACAGGGTTAGGACTCCCCCCCCCCCGTCCTTCTGGCTCAGGCCTGGCATGTGTTCAACAAACCACTTCAGCCCCAATGCAAAATTGAGTCCCGTGGCCATAACTTTAAGGACGGTTCAGGCGTTTTAGCGCTCACCCGGGAGCCCCCGGGGCCTCGCTGTGACACCTATAACACTTCGGCAGGGTCTCGATAGCAAAAGGTGACTGCTTAAAAGTGTTTTGCGTTGGCCACGGGCGTGGATGTGGATGGAATGAGACAGAAAGAAGGAGATAAATAGAGGAGGAAGCAGCGAGCGAGAGCAATTAGTGGTGCTCTACAGCATAATTCCTTGGAGACAAGGCCCATCAATCATGTTACTAATCCTTTGTTTCTCAATAAAGATAACCACGCTGCAGGGAGTTAACATTTTCTTAATAAGTCATCCCAATGTGGTGCACCTGAAATGCCAGATTGGCCCAGAATATTTCTTATCCTTTATGCTTGACATTGAGTTGATATGAGATGCAGAAACAGACCCAATGAGAGTGTTGTTCATGTTATCTAGAGAATAGCCGAGGTAGCGTTGAGGTCACGGGAGGAAGAGGAGACTGTCTGGGCTGATCTTTCCCCAACGAGTCCTATAATCTCAAAGACAAAGAGGCATGGGGGTGGGTCACCACCCTCTAGAATAACTTCTGTGTGTGTTTTCTCCCCTTTGGGATCCTCGTTGCCAAGACAACATTGTTGGTCGAGTCTGAGCGTCTAATCTCTGAGCTCTAGGGGAGCAACGGGTTTAGCTGAGGAAGGTTAAAGGTCTAGTCTAGACGCTACGTCTGGGTTATAGTTTGGCTATGGTGAAATCACCAGAGGTAAACCTACTGGATTGAGGGAAGGGAAAGACTGTACTCTACTAGCCTGCTAACATTAGCTAGTTTGTAGTAAATACAAAGTTTTTTGCTGGAATTCAGCTCTGGATTTTATACCCTTCCGAACAAAACCCTGTCTAGGCACCCAAGGACTGGCTTCCATGTGTAAGCTTGGATTGGCAATAGAGGAAACACCAAATGATTATCAAAACTCTCTGAATAAACATTATAAATTTGCTCCAAATAACATAAAAAACCTAAATTTCCAGATGGTCATGAATGTTTTTTGGCAGAACAACAGTAAGAATCAGGACTTAAAGATACTCTGATGTCTTTTCCCAGATTCCTGGATATGAGATTGTCGTCATTCCCTGTATAAATGTATGACATTATTAACTGTGTTCATATATCTAGTCAAATAAATTTAGACTGCATTGGAGATCTAATTGCGAGTTATTTCTTTAAGGCATATGGTTTTATACAGTGAAAAGAGTTCGCTTAAATATTCATTCTGACAGCCTGAAGGCGCTGCTTCAAGAATGAACCGGCGTTCTGAGGAGCATAAAGGGAATTCCAGGAGGCAAATAACATATCTTTTGGCCCCACACTCCCGGCTAATCTTGCATGATTTGTGTTGAAATAACAGCATTTTCTGGAGGAGACCATGTGGTTGACCTTTGTAGAATCAAGTCAGCTTCAAATTGAATGAATTCACCAGTGACCTTGAAGGCATTTCTTTGTCTGTTTTGCTCTGCTCTCCTCTTTATGAAACAGGCTAGATCTATCCATCATGTTGTCTTGTTCACCTTTGTCTCAGTGACAACGTTTTCCCACCTCCTTTTTCTGCTCCCTGTTTCTTTTTCTCTATCATTCCGGGCCGTATCTGAGAGAAGTCAGCCCATGGGTGTGTTGGTGTGGACGTGGCTCTCTGCTGTCATGGATGCTTCAAGGTCAAGAGTGCTTAGCTGGATATTAAAGAGACAGATGGGTGCAGAGACCGAGTGGGATGGCAAGCGAAATGCAATTATAACCTGTGCCCACTGTCCACTCCGGACGCAGTCGCACACATCCAAAAAGGAGAGCAACACAACAACACGGAGAGCGGCAGAAATAGAGATCGCTTCTATCTCGGGGAAAAGAAAAAAAAAACATCTGCGGAGAAAATCTAATATCGGCGGCGCGAGTATAAGTCCACAACACTTAGAGCCCACACACACTCCTGTACAAACAAACGTGTACACACAAACACACACATACACATGGCGTAGAGATTGTCTGATAGGAATTGTAATGGCTCATTAAAGCACCAAAGTGATCCCGTGGATGGTTCCAGGAGGAGGAAAACAGAGTGAATGATGGATACAGTGATACAGAATGTGCTCCCTCCACCAGCCCATTAGGGGTGATTTAGAGAGACTGCGGAGTGCAACTGGAATGGAAACCGAGCCTCTTCCTTTACATTTTTGATACCGACCTACTCCACGACTGATTGGGAAGAATGTTTTTAATCGGATTTCACTCATGCTACATCTGCAGAGGAGTCTGCGAATCGCCCGTGCCCGTATAAGACAAACCAGATGGATTTCCAGGAAACTTTGATGGAGAGATGGAGCATGGGGAAGGAAGGAAGGGGGAATGCTAAATTCCTTTTGGCAGAAATTTAACATTGCAAAATTAATTATGCAACAATCTTCTGTGATACACTGGCAATGTGTCCGGAGTGTACCCCCAGCAACCTCCGTGACCCAAGAAAGCGTAAGAAGTAGTAGAAAATGAATGAATGCAACAACTGCCTAAACAATCTCCAGCAAACTTTATCAAAGGGCGAGGATAAACTGATTATTTGATTCGAGGTATGCAATCGAGCGCCATTGCGGTTTATGATGAAGTATGGGAGCGCGTGTTCCTCAGGTAACAGCTGTGATAAAGACATTGCACAAATTGGGGATGCTGTATTCTCTGTAATGGTACCCCAGGCTCTCGCATGAGTGATGAGTGGGTGTGAGGTAATGATATGGCTGCACATGAGTAGTAAAATGACCACGAAGACGGAATCAGTCTGGAGGAACGGTGCGTGATCAAGGCCCGTTGTGATTCGCCAGGATCGGGTGTTATCCAGCGTCACTAATGGTCGTGTGGTGAGCAGCGTTCTCTGGTTTGATTGGGTTCTGGTGATGTTTCACAGTTACGATCGCACCGATGAAGGGGAGGATGCTCTGAAAGCAAGCATTTATGAGTCACCAGTTACCCCACAGTGGAAGACGATGAGCAGCACAGCTACCCCCGGGGGAAATCTAGTTACCTCGACTAATGGTTACTGAAGAAGATGTTAAAAATCTCATCGGCAATAAAATCAAACCATTTAAATTCCAACCTTGATTAATCAGAATTTCCTAAACTCTATCCTAATTATTACATAGCATTGATTAAACATAATATAGTGTTTTTAACAGTGGTAATGATTGACAGATTTCATTATCAGGTGCATCAGCTGAAGAGTATTTGTTAACATGCTCCCACTCCTCCCGCCCTATATACTTGGATTTCAGGAGCTCAGCAGTGGATTGCAGAACAATTTCCGATGCAGCACCTAAAATTCTACTTGTCTACAACAGGAATGGAAAATAAAGTCAAAAGAATAGAAACAAAAAAAATTTTTTTTAAATACAACCTGAGTACTAAAAGACAATAATCTGAATTTTACTCGTATTTTAAATGCCAAACCAAAAAGCTGTCGCTATGCGGCAGTTCTTAAATCTATTATATTTTCCATTTTAATTAGTGACGACTGATTTTAAACAACTTCATTTGCACCATTGTCGCACGCTAAAGACTGCAGCATGAAGAGATGCACAACAGTTTATCCACGTGCCAAAACGTGTTTCAAACACCTAAAGACAAAGTAATGAGCAATTCTTCTCCGACAGACCGCCGCTGACAGTAATGCGTGTACTTAAATGTAAATTAAACGTTCGCCTGAATTGTTTGCTTTTAAATCATGGCAGGCAAAGCGATCATCGGTCTTTAGGAGGCTTGATTAAAATTGGAGTCCGTCCCACGGGGAGACGGCGAGGCGGGGGGGTAAGACATGGTAACGTGTGATCACACGATGACCCTTTGTCATTATTTACTCATGGCGATGGAGACGTGTGGGGTGTGGACTCCCACGTGTGACCACATGATTGTGGACAAGAGAAGAAACAGCGGTGCTGTGAAATAGAGCCCGGCTCATGCTGAGGCAATTGAGCCAGGAAATGGGGGTCGGCGTGGGGTCACGGCATCCAAACTCAGCAATTTGTGGATTTAGTATTTCCCACAAGCCCCTACTCACTCGTTCCTGCTGACGCACACATGCAGACCCACCAGGATGTCCTCTGGAGGTTAGAGTGTGATACTGACCGGTCTGTTCCAACGCCCTTTGGAGCCCTGACAGTCTCTAGCACTGCTCCCCCAATCCTCACGGCGACTTCCCTTCACCGTCCAGTAACCAAAGCCCCGGTATGAAACCGTTAATTATCATTCAACACATCTAAAGCCAAGGCAGACGAGGTTTTACATTTATATTTGCTTTTAGAGGTAATAAAAAGGGTAGGACGGTAGATCGGAAACAGCGGTAGCCCCGTCTCTCCGCTGTTCTCATTTCAAAGGGAAATGTGTGGAAACTCATCTGACCAATGAGGCGAGTTTTGGGGCAAATACTGTGACTACTTAGGCAGCGGGGGAGCTCTTGAGGGTAATAGGTGTGTCATTGTCTGCGTCGTGGTAAACTTTCAGAGGTGTTGTCTCTGTCATCACCAACTTAAAGTTTTAAATCTGACCGCGATGATGCAGAGCAGGAAGTCACTTTCCCCCCTACGACCACAAATCGGAGTTTGTATCCTCTGTTTGATGCAGTGTTTCCGTTATTTGAAGGTAAAGATTTCTGAAGGGCGTTTCGGTTTTGTTTTTATTTGTTTTGTATTGTGTTTGATTTATTGGATTCAAGTGGAATATATCAGAAGAGGCTGCTCAGCTGAAGAGGATTTGTCTCTGGATACGTTTGCTGTTTCATAAAGTTTACCCACAGCAGTGCTTAAGTTTAATAAAAACGGACAGTGAACAGAACAAACAGCGATGCACCTGAGATGAGTCCATCTGCCGGTCCGTCAGCCAATCATCCGACTGCTTTGGGATTTTTTCGAATCATCATCAATTTTTCATTAACAAATAAATTAATTGGAAATCCACCAGCGCATCTCGACTGAAACGTGACCGCACGTGATTTAAATGATGGATGATGATGTTCCTTTAGAGTCAAGAGAAACACAGAGCGATTGATAGTCAACATTACTCCTTTGAAATTCAAGCAGTTAAGCAAATAAGGTAAAAGTAATATCTGTATACTTTCATTCAGGGGATGGACGGATTGCTTCAACGTGACTGTCCTTGATCAATCCACGGGATAATATTCCGCAATTTAATGAGAAATCTAAACTCAAACGGCCGACGCGCTTTTGTCACTTTGACAGAGTTTCCTCCATCTCTTCTGTAAACCACGGGAGAAACGATCAGAGGAGGAGCACAGAGGGAGGCAGCCATGAAAGCAATGGACCAGAGCTCAATTTGGACATCAAACACAGAGGCGGTGGCACGTGGGCCGGAGATGTCAGGAAGGAGCGGTGTCCTGACTCCATTTCCAGCCCTCCCATGAGAATCCCACGCATGTTGCAACAATGCGGCAACAGACTCCATCCCATTACACCCGAGTCTCTTTATCCTCAATCTGCTTTCGTCTCAAAAACTGACAACTTTGACTGTATTGAACTTTTTCAAAGGATTTCGGGGGTCCAGGAAAGTCTGGACGGTTGGGGATTTAATCATGTATGCGAGTTTATACCAAAACTCTGTGGGAAATCTGGTTTTACTGATGTATGGACTTACAAAGTAGGGGTTAAAGTTGGATTTTATTAATTAATATAATAAAATACGAGCGTAACATTGAAATTCATTAAATTCTTAAATATATTCATGGTTAGAATAATAGCTATCACGCTAACAATGTGGGTGGCCTGAGCTACCAGGCTCTCAACCAGCAAGTGAACTGGATTACACTATTTTGAATAAAACTGACTCTCAAATAGCAAACTTTAATAATTTAATAAGTTTGAAGCGATCAGTTTTCACTAATGTGGGTTAGCATGCCTTAGCAATGGCGAACGTAAAACTTCCCCAGAGGTACTCTTAGCTTGGATGCTGCAGTAAACAATAAAGCCTACGAATAGTGTAAATAAAAAATGTTTTAGATCTCATTTGAATTCTGGGGCCTCTACTAATCTACAATTTAAAAATCCAGAACTTTTCCTTCATTGACCAGGTGACAAATTAGCAACTTCATACTAAGAGGAGCTAATTTATGAGTTGACTAAAGAGCGGTATTGTTAAGGCATTTCTTTGTGCTGTGACACAAAGAACAATTAGCGCTGCCATGTGAGGTGATTCTTTGACAGTTCATTTCTTGAAAAACAGTGTCACATGTTACATGAGCTCCTTTTAGCATTAGCTGGGTGATAAACGGAGACGAACCCAGGGACGTCGGATCTATAAGCTTTTTAATGATTGGTAAGTCATGGTTTCCGGATTGGAATGAATATGGAAAAGATCTTTATCTACAGGCGCATTCAAGGTCATCCCTGATCCCCTGTCCCCGGGGTGCTTACCAGGGAACATTTTACAAGGTGCAAATGATACCTGCCGTCCCGCTCTATTTTGCCCAGCCAGCATTGCAGCGTGTGACAAAAGTCGTATCACGTATCACAAATATTCATCGTTTTTCAAGGTGTAATCAACAACAGAGTTGAAAAACGACACCAGCATTCAGCCTGTACTCTGTGCCGCTGTCTTTTTTTAGCTCGCGCTGAGATATAGTGAGAACAAAGAGGGTATGATTAAGTTTTCTCCCAGAACGCAGAGACAAGACAATAAAGAGGCAAGAGTTTGTCAACCTGCAATCAGGTGGTTGGATTAATGTGGCTGTCAGACATCCACCTCGTTCATTTTCTAGTTCTGTTTATCAAATTTATTACCATAATATAAATGCGTAATATTTAGCCAAAAGGCTAACATCCGTGAGACAGGTGGATATTACGCATTAACATAAACCAGCAAGAGTAAAGTAGCATGGGAGGCATGGAGGGAGAGGAAGGTTACCTCAGTTATTATACTGCCGTTACAAACAGCACATTTTTTGGAATATTAAATCATTTGGTTTAATTAATTGTCAGATTTTCCTGAATTCTTGAAAACAAAAATACAAAAGTGTCCCGTAGGTAAATTAACACGACCATTTGACAAGTCTAATTGGGGTCACAAGAATTTCGGGACCTGAAAGTGGGGCAGAAATGGCTTCGGAAATGCGGCGCTAATGTGTCCCAGGTGAAGAATGTGAATCCATCTAAAAAACACAGGTACAACCAAGAGACAGTCATCTACCTGTGGCGAAGCAATTGAGTATCTCTGAATATGTACTGATGGTGAAAGAGAATCGTGTTAACTTTGAAAATACAAAAACGTCATTATCAGGTTTCAAAAACCCGACTTGAGGCTAACTTGAGTTAAGATTAATCTATCTGTGATCTCCTTCTCCCCAAAACGGATCGCATCAATTTTTCCAAATTTTTCCAGTGATTGATTTTGGCAGGAGGCTCCTACCAATAGTAAGATCTATTTTTGATTACACTAACCGGGGTCTTTCCTGATGACAGATACGTAGATCGAGACGACGTCACCCGGCGCCCTGATGAACATGTCGCCGGACTGAGTGACAATCTCCGCAAGCCGCCATCCCGCTAGTCGCTCACCTGATTTACCGCCCCGATCGCTCCGCTTGTCCTCATCATTTTTTAAAAGCTCCTGAAGTGTCATTTCCTGTGCCATGCTTGACATGAATCTGAGGAAATGAAGCCTGAGAGAGGTGAATTATTACCCACGGTGACTTTTAGACTAATTGAGACCATTACACTATGCAGCACACCAAAAGAGAGTGCCAACTGTGCTGAAAACAGATTCCCAGTGAACAAACCCTCCCCCTCACAAAAAAAAAAAAACAAAACCCTGTGCCCTAATTTGTCAGTTAACCTTAAATGTCAAGGTGAAACTGCTGGTGGAATGCAAAGGTTGAATGTAAATTAGCGACGTAAAAACATGCTCCCCTGACCCCAATCTGTATAGTTCACGGTCTATGTTTGGATTTGCTTTTTAAATGGGTTATCTTTAATTATCAGCGACCCTCAGGCGGAATCGCTTGATTGGTTCATTGTGTTAACAGCCCGACGTGCAAGGATAGTTCACTAATCAAAATGTCCCGTAGTTCACTTGCAACCACGGCGACCTGCGATGGAGTTTTACATGGGAGGGGCCTTTAACGGAGTCTCTGAAATGGGATCCAACTCAACGGATAACGCGCGCGAGGCTGAAAGGAGATTTCATCCGTCTCAAATCAGACGACTGAATGAAACAGGGAGCAAAAAAAAAATGGAATCCAAATCCCTTGAGAATAATATGGAGATCTGCCTAACATAAGATCCTAGCGGTAATGCAATTTAAGGTAGAAGGAAAAAATTGTCAGAGTAATCTCATCAGTCCGTCAGAGAGAGGGGATGTCAGACGTAGCCTGTGGCCAGCCTCCAGCAAGGCCGTTGCTATCTTCCACTCTTGCACCGCGCCGTCTCACCTCTCTTTCTTGCTTTCTTTTCCATCTCGGGTTCGCCCATTGTGCCACTGCCGTCTGGCTTCGGATTCCGAGCAGACCTCGAACCGCAACCCCCAAATCCTTTGGATAAAAACTGAACAACATCAGAAACAAAAAGGGCATGTAAACAAAAATTTGCATGAGAAAAATAGCCCTGCCGTGTCAAAAGCTGACAGATTCTGCCTCAGGTACCATATGCGGAGTGTCGTGGGGTCACGCAGTATAAATATATTATAGTCTGCATAGGAAGAGTGAAATGACATGCAAGGAAAACATCCTGCCTGTCAAATGCTTGGCCATATGGAGATAGGATCTATAAATCTCTGGGCCCTGTAAGCCCCCAGGGCATAGAAGAAGGGGCATTGACATCCTTAAAGTGGACTGGAGGGTGTATGTGTGGGTGGATTCAGAGCACCCCTAGACAGGAAGAGCCATCTTTTTTTTTTTTTTTTTTATTGGAAGCCTTTGGCAGTTCTCACAACCGAGGTCACCGAGCAGATTAACTCAACCGGGACAAAACCACAGCGGGGGTACGGCAACGCGGTGTGGGAATCATTCTTAGTTAAACTAAATGGTCGATGGAGGGTGAAAACAGAAAGAGGAGGGCGCCAGAAGAGCTACAGCCTGTTATGTTTTATCTTTTGCTTTCTTGTTTTTTTCCTTTAAAAGAAAAGTTATTTTTTTCCTAAATTTTGGATCTGTTGTGAGTCTATGCTGACTCTAGGCTTATTGGAAAAAAGGTGGCAATCCATAATTGCTGTCAACATTCTCAGATGCGTTGCCGGAGGACATTGGAGGGTGTGGAAAAGTGGCTGTGCAGCATATCAGAGAAGGAGATAAGGCCAGATTGTGGTGTATTGATTATAGATAGACATCTACTCTCCAACACAAGCTGCTGGCCTGCTCTCAAGCACTGGAGAAGACCTGATAGGTTTGGATGTGCATGTCCCCTGCTGATCAGATCTGTTATTAGAATGCCTGGATGGGGCGGTAATGGTATAGCTGTGATTCATTTAAGGCCGGCACAGGGTAGCGGTCGCCCTAAGCGGGCTATTTCCTCGTTGGTGGTTGAGATTACGGGGCGTTCCCGATCGCCTGGTCTTCAAATAAAGCCCGTCATAAAGAGTTCATCAATCACATGTTAATATGTGTGTGTGTGTGTGGGGGGGGAGCATCGATCCTTCGACGTGTTGCCACGCCAACGCGGACGATTCTTCATGCAATCGCAAATGTGCAGTCGGACACATACTCTGTGTCCGCCAAGGCCGAACCATCAACCATCTGTTTGGCTCTCCTGGCCCAAATCCTGGTGCAGAATCGCTTCTCGGAGCTCGCTTCGCTTCAGTCGTTTTTGTTTTTTGTTTTTTTTGCGTAATTGCGGAACATTTTGAAAAGCAGCCCGAGCCAATCTGCGATCTGCGATCTGTCCGGTTTGGTTGTGTAATCCTGCTAACCGACAAACCGAACGGACAGAGGTGGGAAAAAAAAAACAACAACAACTTGGCAGAGGTAAAAATAATAAAAAATAATAATCGATTGCGGAAGAGAAAGCTCAACTTGCGAGGGCAGCTCGGCACACAGACACTGTGCAGAACGCAGGCGTGAGTTATCAACTCTTGTTCGCCGGAAGACAGAAGCTGCAATTATATTTTCATTCCATGTCTAAATAATGACATTTGTGGGATGATCATTAAGTCTATTGAAAAAATTCTGAACCAGTTTAAGACAGCGGAGCAGACAGAGACCGGCTGTCCGACACATGTCATTGTCTTTATTGCATTAGGGCTGTACTGATGCCAGCGCTCCCAAACGGTAACAGTGTCGCAAATCAAATACGATTGGTGTTAGCATGTAGCATTAGCATGGAATTTGGCCAGAATTAATTTTGGCTCCTGTATGAAGGAAGGAAGATGAATTTGAAGAGAAATTAGCGTCAAAAAGCTAAATTAAAGATTCAGAGGCGTCTACAATCTTTGCTTTTCTGAGTATCTCAGTCGTCCATCGTGACACGCCTCAGATTCCCGCCCCCTACACGTGACTCACGTTACTCATAACCAAAGGAACACGTGTTCATCAGCTATATTACCATTGTTTTTTAAAAGTTAGGTGAGCACTTGTTAGAAAGAGTTCAAAAGTTTTCCGATATCCGTCAAGGCATCCGGGATGCGAGCGCATCGCCGTAATATCAGCTGTGCCTCACAACGCACAATTAATTAAGCGCCTCAGAACAACACCGTCAGCCTTGGAAGATTTGTCCTATAAATAAAGAATGGAACTTGTCTGAAAATAACGAGGATCAGACGCCGACGTGCAATTTGTGCTCACAACTTGTGAATAACGTAGACTACATTAAAAAGAAGAAAAGTCTTTGTGTCAAAGTTTTTAACGGAGTCACGGACAACAATGAGCTATTGATAACGTCTACCAATCAGGCGGCTGATAACCCTTTTTGTAACCTCTGCGTTGCTCGGTGTGGTCCGTGTATTGACTTTTTATAATGATGTTTTTACTCTATATTGTGTGCGTTGATGGACTCAGTAAAATGTATTGACACATGGACTTGCTTGCGAACCTGTTTTCTCCATTAGCGACCATTAACCCGAGATCGCATCTGAGCAGAGGTATGCATGTGGCAAAATTGAATAAAACTTCTCTGCTATTGTAGTTCCACTCCATCTGGCGTATACTTTTACTGCATTTATACTAGAACATGTCTGAGGCGTGTGTTAAGGTCAGTTCTGAGGTTAATCTGGATTAAATTTAGGTTATTAATAAAAAAGAACAAATCCTGATCCCTTTACGAGTCCTACGAGTCCTACGAGTCCACCTGCCAACCACGTTACCATGTAAGGTAGTGTGTCCCATGTCTCTAGGAGATGGAAGGGTAGGAGAAATATCCCAGAATGCTTTGTGAAAAGAAGCAACCTAAATGTTCTGGCTAGACAATTGAATCAATGTTATATCTGATCCTATATTCCAGACGTCTGTTGCAGAAATGTCTGCGATAATAATGACGTAACCAATCAGAACTCTAGTTCTGTTTAGAGGGGCGTGTTAAAGCCAATGATGTAATAACAGCTGATAACGTCGTAAATTTAAATTAAAATCCATTTTTGAAATGTAACCGGCCAATAACGTAACAACTTTTGACCAATAACGTAATTTATTACTAAACCTACCCTAACCCCTAATTCTAATCCTAACCCCTAACCTTAACCTAAACTCTAATCCCCAATTATCGCGTTACCCAAAAGCTATTACGTTATTGGTGATTTTATGACGTTATTTGCCTATTGCATTTCAAAAATGGGAAAAGTGATTACACTATCGGCTTTTTTAAAGGCGGGTCCAAAAGAAAGGGGCGGGGTCACACCTTAATAAAGATGAAGGTCAACTGTACGCTGCCAATATGCGTCATGTTTTAGGTAAAATCGACAGCAGAAAGAAAAATACGGTTAAAAACTTCCTTTGACTTTCTCACACTATTGCTGCACGTGCGTGTATGCAGCCACACACACACACACACACACACACACACACACACACACTGAAACCAGAACAGAGGGTAGCTCTCTCCGTCGGTGAGAAATGGAAGCCACGGCGTGATTTTTGTTGTTCTGCTGCCCTGTTTTCTTCTCCTCATTTATTCAAAGCTGTGAGGCAGCAGTCTGCTGCCATCAATCTCAATCGCTCTGCACTTCCTGCTCCGCTCTGATTGGATGTAATGATCTCCGGATGTCACTCCACACACTGATCTGTTTCTCTCCGTGACCCATCTGCTCCCCTGTTCTGCCACGACGGGTCGGGTGTTTCACCGTGGACACACAGGCGGGATCCTCCCACGCTCGGCTCGCTCCACGCTTATCTCCCAATCCTACGTATTCATCACCATCATCCCTCCTCTTCATCACCAAAGTCTGCTTCTGGCATTCGAGACGTATGAGCATCCATTGATTAGAAAAGACGATTCTTTTTGGTGATCGAACACGTGACCTCCTGACGTTTACAAAAAATAACTTGCACATGTCGCAGCATGTTGTCGCCCATGTTCCGCGGGATAAATAAAGTAATTTATTCATATCATTTATGGATATTCATTCAAATTTTCCTCAATTTTCAGGGTTTTCAATGCATCGTAATTCTTCCTTTCTCTCTCAAAAAGATGCTACCTTTCTAATTTATGTTCCCATTATCCCTGACACCGTGTAGCTGTGTAATTACGGTCCATTTTCTTTGACCACTGCCTCGGAGCCCTCAAATTACCCAGATCTTATTCTTTTCAGCGTTAGCCGTGTAAAACGCTCAGCCCTCCCTGTCGGCCGGAGCCCGTCCTGTGTAAGTCGGTCTAAGTGGCTTTGAGAGAGGATCAGATAGCAGTCATGTTTCTGAGATTAAGAGGGGAGAAATGGCACAGTTAGGAAGCCAAATCTGTGTAAACCAAACCCCCCCAAAGAACACACATTAGCCCTGAGAAAACAGGCCCGGGCTCGACCCGACGCGGAGAACGGCGAGGCATTAGTGAAACAACAGCATGGGGATCACGATAAGGACGCCACTAAGTCAAACGATACCAATCTGCTTTGTGACTGCCTGCTTGACATGGAGGAGTGGACGGTGGGTCGTATCTCTAACGTAAGGAAGATCCTCAGCTCAGACACCTGAGGCGGCGATCAGATACCACGCTTTGATTGTCCGGCTTCGGCGCCAGGATTCAGCTGCGAGCATCAACAGTCACGGAGAACACGCAGGCCCCAATATATCAAACGTCCCAGACTCCCTTTCTGGAAATAGTGCTGAGTTACAGGAGTTTCTCAGACCTGTGTTCAGCAAAGAGACTCCAGGGAGAGGGATGATGCAGTTTGACAACACATTCAGGCATAAAAGGAGGAAAAGTTACAGTAAAATGTGCAAAAGGCGCCACATCCAGATATTAGTAACCTCAATAAGCATTGAGTGTGTGAATAAATACAGCGGTACCTCCACTTACAAATGTCTCTATACAAAATTCTCTACTTACGAAACGCCTCAACAGCAAAATACTGCCTCTGGTTACGAAAGAAATAAAGGTAAAAATACAGTATGGGCTGATACTCGCAGCTCCCACAGGTTCCTGAACGCAACATTCTAATAGCTGCTCTGCCATTGGCTATTACCCAGCATCCTGGCATCCCATTGGCTAAGAGGGACCTCTGTGTGGAGCTAGATCCTTGTCTATGCAGCGTCCTCGTCATTCGGCCCTCGACCCATGAGGTGTTCTGATAGTTTTACGTAAATATATTAACTTTTAGAGTATTCACTATGGACCCCAAGAAAGTGACGGAGAAAAGAGGAAAAGAAAAGACGAAGAAAAGAGTTTTTTTGTCCGTACAAACAAAGCAAGAGATGATAGAAAAGCATGAAAAAGGGATGCGTTTGGTTGATCTCTCCAAAGAATATGGCCGTAATGCATCTACAATCACCACGTTATTAAAACTAAAGGAAGTTTCAGGAGTTTAAGGCATGGCGTGGGTGGTTGGAGAAGTTCAGAAGGAGGACTGGAATTCACTCTGTTGTTCATGGTGAGGCAGGAGCGCATGAACCAAAGAGGGTAAAGAACAATGAGGACAGCAGTTAAAAGGTTAATGACCATCATTATTATTCTTTACTCTATTCTTTGTTTTTTACATTATGCACAACTCTCATTTATTGTGTAATAATCTAATTGTAACATGTATTTGTTACATGTTTTGATGCATTTTTATGCTTTATAAAATATTTATGTCTGAATTTTGGGGGCTTGGAACGGATTAGGGCATTTGCATGGAAAACGCGTCTCTACTTACGAAATTTTCTACTTATGAAATTTCTTCCAGAACCAATTAATCTCGTAAGTAGAGGTACCGCTGTACCTTAAACTAGTTTCAAATGATGCACAATGTAAAGTTTCCTTCCTTTAACTTCAGTCAGTGTGAATATAAATGATAACAAACCAGCTGATTTGATTCTACATTAGATTTAGGCTTAAAGGGAAGCGTCATCGTGAACATGACGTGTTTATTCAAGAGTGACTCCTGTAATAAATCACTGTCCCGTTATTTAAATCATGCATATATTTGCTATATGATTGAATTGATGAAAAACAACTTTTTTTTTTTTTTTTGTCCTGCATGCATTTAAGACTCTTATATTTAATGTTTCGGGAGTGTTTTCAGTCAGGCGTTTTATTTGCCACTTGATTTTCATCAATCACACCTAAAACATCTTTTCCCCCTCGCCGTGAAACGTGTTACTCCACCTGACAACAGTCTCTACATCTTAAACATATTGGACTGGAGAGCTTTTACCCCCCTACCCCCCAACCCAGACACAATATAGGACTAAATATAAGAGGCTTTTTGCTCAGTTAGGACAGATTTCCTACTACGGGCCGCTTGATGAAAATGGAGTCTGAAAGTTACGTTCTGTGTCACAAAAAAAGCGTAAAAACACACAAGTATAAGTCTGCCAAAGTTTCTGCATGCTTGCATTTGCAGAAAAAATATGAGAACCCTCGTTTTTTGGGGGTCTTTTGCTTAGGAGAAGGGGAGCGCAGAGGGTTTCATCATCTAGTCCAGGAAATCTGCCTCCAAAGCGCTCATTTCAAGGATTTTTACCCCCGCAGCAGAATGAGACGACTTTTAAAATAGGTTCATTCTAAACATTAGTTTAGAGGGGGGGCTATGCTTGTCTGCCCAGGATATTAATAATGCATGTTAAAAAAAAAAAAAGGTGCTGCTGTGGGAAAAGTAAAGCCTCCTGTGTGTTACCGGATTGCTCCAGATGTAAATAAAGTAGGATGAGGATGGAGGAAGAAGATGTGGAAGACAAGGTGAGGTGGAAGGGGGCGATGATCTGGTACAACCGACCCCACGGAGGGAACGCGTTCCCAACAAAGACGAGCGACCGCTTCGTTATTCATCAGATCACAGCCGCAGGAATAAAACAGCAGTCCCTGTCAGGAGCATTTAATCCAGACGCGACGTGAGTGAAGACGTCAACAATCTGTCAGCTCCGTTTGACGCTCGAGTCGTCAAGGCCTCTGCCAAACACCTACACAGTTAAGTGACGGAGAACAAAGGAGGTGGTGGGGCGAGGAAAATCAGCCCGACATGAGCTACTCGACGCGACGGCGGTGTGAAAATGTCAGCAACCGATAGACGCTCATCTATTTTAAAACCAGCATTAACAGCGGGTGTGGAGTTTCTCTTTCCTCCATCCTTCGACGTAAAGGAGTGGCAGACCAGCTGTGTCGGGATGAGCGATGACATCATCACTTGTGCACCAGAACGCACACGTCTCACCTCGATGACACGTGACTCGACGGCTTCTCAGACGCCCTCCTCCCCTTGAAGCCATCGCTGCTAAGTCCGTAATAAATGAGACGCAGAAACGTAACGACGAGCCGGTAGCTGCGGGCGACGACAAAACAAATAAGTTGCGTTGCTTTTTTTTTTTTTTTTTTTTTTTTGCACCTGAATTTATTGATTTCAAAAATTTCTAAATTGCAACCTTGAGCTAACAGGACAAGTTGACGTGGACCTAGGTGAAAGGTCATCATCACATGTTTGTGCCTCTGGCTTCCTGAAAATGTTGCTTTTTATTTTGTGATTATATCTCATCAGGTTTCAGAGATGTGTACCTCAGAAGGTATAAAAGTGAAAATTTGACCTTGACCTAGTTTTTCAAGGTCAAGGTTGTGATATAATTTTCATCCGTTTGCTTCCCTGAATATAACACCTTTTTTTTTTCGTCTTTCTCTTATCCGGCTCCTGAGATTAAAAAAAAAAATGTAGAAAAATTTGACCTAGTTTTCTCAAGGTCAAGGTCGTCGTCTCATCTTTATCCCCTTTGCTGCCTTTTATCTTTCTATCTGCAACGGTTGTGAAGATATTTGGTGCACGAATGGACTAACACACAAACGCTGACAATTACAAAACATCAGGGCTTCGCGGGATGTAAAAAATGTTTCTGACATGCATAGAATACGTTCTCTCAGCTGAGATTGAGCGGTATTTCCCTTTAGCCTGAACTGTCCGTATGCTGTTTCTATGCCAACAGCCGAGCAGTGTTCCAGCTCTGCCTTCCACATGTGTGTGTTCTGCAGCTTCCTGTTTCCTTCCATATATATTTCAAATACTCTCAATACCAAAATCCATGTCGACATCTGACCGTCATACACATGATGGATGTCATGTAAGCACGTCTGCACGATTGTTCTCAACCCAACCTCTGGTTCCAGACCCTCCACTGCTAAAAATCAGGCACACGTGAGGTGGAATGATGATTCCGGGCGATAAAGCCCAGATCGGTGTCGGTAATGCTGTTCCTACAGACATGAATATACCCACCGGGACAGCGATTAGAAGTCTTTTCTCTGATAAATATCTGTTTCTGGCCGGATGACTCAAAAATGGAATAAAAGCCAGGTCTGTATTGTGTAATGTGCACAAAAGCAAATTATCTAGTCATCTTTTTTAATCTGTTTTGCACTGCGGTGATGTCATTTACATTCACTCTTCTACCTCCTGTCTCATAGCCCAGCATGCACTCCGTCATTCCAGCCCTTTATGCTCACATCTGGGGCGGGATCGGGAACACATGGGTGCGGGAATCATTAAAAATGCAGGACTAGGGGTTCCTCCTTATAATTCTGTCTCACAGCTAAATTATCTTGTCAACCAGTTATCTTGGGGGCTTTGTTTATACACAGATTTTTACACCCCTAATGCTGCTAGAGAGACGCACTCCACATGAATATTTAAGGCAACATTTCACGACAAAAGGCATCGGTATAACAACCATCTGCCAGCTTTCATGGAGGGCAACACTGGTGAATTCCTAGGTTTGAGGAGTGTGTGTTAGCTTTTTGGCACAAACACCTGATATACATTAGCATTTTCAAACGGTAGAAAATAAATATTATAAAAGCATGCTAATGGCGTTCTCATCCTCCATTGGTGGAACAAACGTCAACGTGAATGAGTGAAAGCTTGACTTCTGTGGTGCAGGTGTTGAACAAGTGGCTGTTTGTGCACACACACACACACACACACACACACACACACATATTGTCACGCTGAAACAGATGAGGGTCAAACCCAAAGCTAGAAGTGTGTATATACTTTATATAGTGATAGCATGGTGAGCTGAAGTATAAAGATTTCCTTTGAGTTGAATGAAACCCGTGATAAACCACTGCAGACGGAAAACCGATTCGTGTCCAGGACTGTCCTTATATCACCTCTGTTTAACTGTAATGCCAATAACGCGTTTAACTTTCTTATAATTCAATTAAGGCGGAGAAGTTTTTATTTTATCTGGAAGGAAACAAAGAAAAAAACTGATTCTGGAACGGCCACATGGGGCAAAAGTTTAAACAAGGCCTTTTTTTTTTTTAAAACACGGTGTTAAATTTCCATAGAGCTGCGTGTAGCTTAATGGTCACCAAGAACGAGTGTGTCACTTAACAAATGGGCTCCTTTGCTCAATATGCAATTAACCTATATCGTGGGATGGAAGTTTTCAGTCCACTAAGGAGAGAGTTTGACAGAGTGAATATCTAAAAATGGCAAGATACTGTGCAGAAATCAATCCCCTTTCTCTCCATTGATTCCATTAAAAGCCTTTTTGAGATTGATTACACCCAAGTCTCCCTCCGCGTTGGATTACAGTTGCACAGTTCCAATCTCATTTTTTACAGTCCGAGGATGTGGGCATTTATTCTATTACACCACAAGGTGCAAAGCTTGCAGCTTGGAACATCACAGACTTTCCTTTTTCTAAGAATAATTCTTTGTACAGATAGTAGAACATCCGTTTGAGTATTGGGTATTTCCCTGCTTCCTCAGATAAGCGTTATCACTCATGTCGTTCCCTTTTACGATCAGTTTTCTCCCATCAAGATCAATATGCATGTTTCGCAAAAAAACCTGAAAGCGACTCGGCGACACAATTCAAACCGTCCTCCGACTCTCTGGTTGCTGCTTTTTTTCTTACGAGGGTGATAACGTGCACAATTATTTGGTAAATCTCAAGGTGATGCACAGTGAAAACATAAAAACAAAAATAAAATAAATTGCATATTGCTTTCTTTATATGCCCCGGCTCTCAAACTCACAGTCTTATCTCTGTAATGGAATATTTATCCAGAAAGAGTAAAGGAAAAGTAATCTTTTCGGATATTGACCAGTAAATGATGAAGAATATTAAGCGTGGGGGGAATCCTTACTCAGCGCCTTTGGGAAGTTGCCATCATGAGGTTAAACACAGGGATGTTGTCCTTGCTGGCCCGCTGTATGATTCATTTATCTGTCATATATTTCTGCTGAGCATACCACTATCTACCACTGGGATGTTTATGAATACATCCACAAAATGATATGAAAGCAATAACACTTTACAACATCTGGGTTACTCCGATGAAAAAAAAATCGATCAGATGTGTCCCCCTGAAATTGCGTTTCTCTCACTGCTGGGTTGTTTAATATTGTTTGCATTTCACCAGGCTGCTGATATATGCATAGGAAGGAAGGAAGGAAGGTGTCTGGGTTTTGCGTCGGGCTTGGCGTGACCTTTTCTTGCTCTGCAGCGCTGCTCAGTTTGGTATCCTGGCAGATGAATGGATAAGCACTCATTCTAAAACCCGTCCCTCTGAGGTCTGGCTTCTCAATACCTTACTTGCATCTTAAAAGGTTAATTTGGGATGCCAACATAAGCCTCCACGTCGCCCCAAGGCTACTTCCTGTGTCGCCTCGTCACTCCATCCTCGTTGCCCTTCTCTGCCATCTACCAATCAGGGAGTGGATCAAGAGAGTGACAGGGTGACGGGGTTGAGAGACTCCCGGAGTCTCACTTGGACTACTAAGTTGGTAGACACCAAATTGCCTTAAAAAACTATTTTTCTGCATGTTTTTAAATGTTTTATTTCAGTTGTGGATGCCCCTCATGGATAGAACATTTTGAGAAATTAATGACAGGACATTTGGCCTTTTTGTGCAAATGTTGGTTTCTTTTCCAAATAGGAGGTAAACTTCGAAATCAAGAAAAGGGTTTGTTGTGTTTGCTTAAATTAATGCAACCCTATAAAAAAAGGCTGAAAAGCAAAACCGTTTAAGACCCAAACAAAACATCTAACCATATTATACAGGCTGATTTTGTTTTGTTTTTTTGTACACGGGGCTGCATGCTGCCTTTGTTACCTCCAAGACAAGAATCATAGTGTTTCTGCAGTCCTTGTGTTGTCACTTGTTTGGTCGCTTTAATTGGAATCTTTGCAACACAGCAGACTGAAAACTAGACAGTGCATCTGCACTTTCAGCTTTGTCACTAACTATGTCTACATAGTGCTGAGTTCAGTTGGACTCAGTGAATGTGTGACTGTTGTCTGGTGTTCAAATGATGCAAGAGGGACAGCATCCAACGTTTCTGTGAGAGAAACACGAGAACAATCACCAAAACATTTAGCTTGATTGACTTTTCCCAGTTTCAGGCCTGAATGGAACAATTTCTCAAAATTAGACAATCGTGAACTCCAACAGGATGGCTGTCCATCCTACCCAAATGGCTAAAATCATTGATTGAGGATAAAAGGGTAGGTTAGTTGAAACCTACAGCTCATCTCTGGGGAGCACACATGGTGGGATTCACCGAAATGACTCTGGAATAGGAGCACTTGAACGCATCAATAAAAACTACAACAGAATGAAACATTATATGTCACCATATGGCGCGTTCCACCCGCTCAAATCTTCCTTGATGCCTCTAGGTTCAAAGCATCAGTGTGCATCCACGTCTACGCAAGCTGATCTCCCGACATAAGGGTACGACAAAGCATCTGTAGGTGACAGGCTGTGATGACAGCGAGACAGTCTGCAGCATGAAAGTGGATTTTCCTCACTTTTTAATCTACGTGACCAGACGTTGTATATCCGGGTTATTTAATACACCTGTTTTCGAGAGAACTTGATGTAAATTTGCATATCACCTGCTGACAAAAACTAGTTATTGGCAGATGCTCTGCAGAGACTATGTAAATGCAAAGTTGTGTTATTTGTATGCAGATGGAGGTGACGGGGCTCTTCAGATTAGACACGAGGATGGGGAATACATGGTTTATAATCTGTGGAAAGTAGGTTTCACCTCACAAAAGAAAAAGGGAACAGTCATCCACAAATGCGGATGTACACAAATGCAGGGCTACCTCACAGAGCCATGACTAAGCCTGCTAGATTACCCCGTCCCCGTTGGCTCTGGACTCATATTGGGACCGTCGGGCCTTGTCCTGTGTGGATGGCTGGCCAGAGCTCTGTGTGTCCTGCAGGGCTCAAGTCACAGGGCTTAGCTTCTGCTGCCACTGACCACAGCCATCTGAACTCTTTTCCCAGTCTGACCCAAGGCAACACACAGTCTGCTGCCTCATTAGGTCATTCCACCACCTCTAGCTAGGGGGGGGATTTAAGGCAGGTCCCGTCTGGATTACCATATGGCCCATCTTGGGTTATTCTGTCATAAAATATGAATCCAACACAAAGAACGCCTCTGCTAACGCACCCAGAAGTGTGACATGCCCAGTGGGACACCGCCGCAACTCTAGGGGCTTCGATGTTGCAAAGATTTCATCATGCTTGAAAGTCGAGTTATTGCATTGTGAGATGACCGACTCGTGGTACAGTCCGCATTGTTTACCTCGGCTCAGTGTCAGTCCACATTATTTTCAGCGACTTAAATTTACAAAAGATGTGGGAAGGCAGAAAAATAAAGGTGTGGGAAAAGTCTACTCGGTTGAAGGAATCGCCACGAAGATATAGAACATGAAACCAGCATCCAGGCGAATGAAAAGATTCTTCACACTCTAATTGTCTTGTCTCTCTTTCCTCCAACACCTTCAATTAGTGGGGAAAGACTCCTTTTATTCTGAAAAATGTTGTTCTCTGGAAAACTACAGTAGTGATTTTACATGGCATGAAGCAAAAAAAAAAAATTAGACTTTCAAACTGCAGAGGCACAGACTGTGTGTCAGGAAAGGAAACTGGAAGGGTCGCTTCTTATCCCCCGAGCCCCAGAGGTGGCTAAAGTGACAGAGGGCAGATGGTGGAGCCTACATGCCCGAGACATGAGCACAGACTGACTTGACAGCTAAGACTCTGGTACGATGAAGTGTGCACCCCCTCCACCTTCGGCTTAAATAAAACACAGCACTCACCTTTCTCTCAAATTGAGTTGTTCTGTCCTTTGCTGAAATATTAAAAGTTGTGGAATTTTCCCTGAACAATACGTCAAGTTGGTTTCCCTCAAGGCTTCACGGAGGATTCTTCTCTCGCCTGTGCTGGTGAGTTTAGCACAGCAGCGACAGCCAATGTTTTATTTCACACTTTATTTTTGTAAGACAGAAAAGAATATGTCGCAATTTTGTTTTTTAAAAAAAACAAATTTTATAATCACTTGAAACTGGCAGATTGTCCCGCTCATCTGGAATAACACCGTACCCAACTGTCAGGGTTTCCTCTGCTCGACTGAGATGTGGAATCCGGTTTGGATTCAAGGTGATAATCTTCCAGTCACATTTGCCATTTCTGACAGGTGCTGCCCTGACAGATGAAAAACAATATCTGCAAACCCCCCGTCCCAAGCTGTGGGACAACCTTTGGGGTGTTGAATGTCACCATCTGTTGAAGACCTGCTCGGTTGAAGTCATTACAGCTCGTGAAGGGAGAGCAAAGCTCCAGCTCTTACCCACGAGGCCCGTGGTTTATTGCACAGAAACTCAGGTGGGCCCTGATCCGATTTCAGAGGCTCAGTTGGCGATTGTTGAGAGCATTTGGGTTGACATTATCCTAATTATTGGGCACACAGAAATCTCTCTCCCCCAGATAATGACATGATGTATTGGCCCAACCTTGCCTTACTTTTATAATGGTATTTTCCTGAATGCATGTCCATGTGATAATTAATTCAAGGTAGTTTCACACTATGTAGGCTATTGTAGGCAACACAGTTAGCCCGCAGCAAACATACATCAGCTTTTCTGTTGGAAATGAGATTAACGAGACATTGTCAGACTCGACCGAGTCTTAGTTTTACTGTAAAAGAAAAACAATGAGCAAAAAGAGGCTTAAAAGCTCAGTAGAACCGCAAACAAATCTCTATATGCTCATTTCTATGAGAGGCCAGTCACGTTACAAGCACTGCTGTAATTTATATTTAATGTAAATCTATAGAGTAGGTTTTAAGTATTCATAAAATGCGCAGTTGAGTTCAATGATGCTCCCTTTAGCAATAAGGACCCAGCTGCGTTCAGTCGCCAGCTTTAATTATTGTCTTCTGTTTTGCAAATATGCAGTAAGCATATATTGAACACCCACTCTTAAAAGATGCTTACAGATGACTCAGGTCCATTGCTTTGAGATACTGCACAATTAGTTCCAGCAGTTTTTCTTATGGTAAACAGAGTTTGATTAAGTTGTCTGGTGCTGGTGTACACACTGCAGGGCGCTCAATCGCTCATCCCCCCGCCAGGGGTTCCTGTCACACATCAAGAGAAAGAGAGGTGCACCGATTCCCCCGTAGCCGGACTTATATCCGGGCAGATAATTCCTCGGAGAGGAAGGTATTATGTATCCGTAAACCAAGTCACAGCCATAGAATCTGGTTGATGCGCTTCTCAGGTGGCCATCATTATGCCTGAATGGATTTCAAGCAATGATGTGGAACAATTCCGTCGAGAAAGGTACCCATTCAAATGAAGATAAAGTCATTAAACTGCAGCAGCTGTCCTTGGATCTTTGCTGTTTCCTCTATTGCCGGTGATGAATATGAGCGTTGCATATGTTTCAAGGATAAGATACTCTCGAGAATGATGCTCATTCCCAGCGCGTTGGTATTGAAAGGTGTTTTTCTCCATTACGGCTCGAGGACTGTCAGCTTTTCAGTTTTCAACTTCAATCCATCGTTGCGATGTCAGTGTCTTCACCGACTTTGAATACGTGGGGTTTTTTTTTTAAATACATCTTGCACAGATGAATCCTCATTTGCAAAGCTAACAACAGGCATTACTGAACTTATTCATATTGAGTGAATGTATGAATGCATTTACACCCACTCTCATATCTCAGGGATGTCTGCTCCATCGCCCCATAGGACCAAATTTATTGCTGCCTTAAGGCTTTTATTCCCCCCAAGGACATCAAAGTCAGTATGCATTTTTTTTTTAACCAATCACGGCAACAATTACACTGGAAGACGGGGTTAGGGTTAAGCATCAAATTTTCGGATTAGCTTTTTCTTGTCTGGAGTTACACAAATTGTTCCTTCAGAGCTGCTAAATACAGAATGCAGGATATTTATTTCTTTCACTAACTGATGCTAAACAAGACAGTATCTAGGTTCATGTGTATCTGCAGACATATATTTAGATGTTCTCTTCAATTTTGGATACAGAGCAGTGTCACTTTTTTTAGTTGAAAATTTTTTTCTCTAAGATATTTTATTGTCCCAAACTGAATGGGCCAAATGTTTGGCAGCGCATGAAGCACAAAACAAGCTAACACCATTTGAAAGTCCTAAATGCTGGATCTTGGCAAACACATTTCATGCCTTTTTTACTCAGCCTGTGAAGTTCATCCAGTTTCTATTGAGCATTTTTGAAATGTGCACATCTATTTTCATCGTTCTACTTGATATCTTCATTGCAGATGCAAAACGCCGCCCCAAAGGGAATCGAGAGGTTAGCGGAGTCGTCGAGTTAAAAATTCTTGCAGCTTTTTTAAAGCGATAGAAGAGCGCTACAGGGAAAACAAGCAAGAGGTCGTATGGTTGGGGCCGTGCTGCCGTGTTGCCACAGGGTAACAGTGAATTGATGAAATATAAAGTGGTACCTCCAGTTTAAACAATCTTCTGACAACAATAGGTTAGCATATTGCTTCCAGGGATCGAACAACTACCATGACACCCATGCTGTTTTCCGTTGTCTTAATGCAATGCTACAACCCATATTTTTTAAAGTGTGCCCTTGTCTGTCTGTTATATCCTGACACATTTTAGTAGTTGACGTTAAAAGGAAACCATGGTGCAATTAGACCTCGACCTGAATGTGAAAATGCTCCCATGGATGTATCTGGCAAGAAAATATCTGACAAACCGTTTACAACTGTTCCGTCTCTTAGATACTCAGCGTCAACTTGAACAAAACTGCTGCCTATTTACGATGAGTGTGATTACTTGGTGAAAATTTTAGGATAAAATCGACCCAAAAAAAAACAAAGAGAAATGCTGTTTGGGAATTTAAATTTAAATTTTTGAATTTGCTTTCAAGAACTGCACAATCATCTGCTGCAAGTTTTGTTGGACATCAGAGGTTCCAAGAACCAAATTTGTCGCTTTAGCATCTAAGCAGCTACAATGCTCCGTACACCTGAAACTCGTTTGCGTTTTGCGTCGCCTTTTTTTTGCGTGACTGTGTTATTTTAAAATGCAATCTTTTACTTGAATTCATGTGTTGCTAAATTACTCCTTTTTTTTTTTTTTTTTTTTACTTATTATCCCTGTTTGCCTGCACCTCTGCTCCTCTTTGGTTGCCGGGATCTTGGGCGTGGCTCCGTAGGGGCATTGGCCAACCATTGGGTTGGCATGATTGTCTATTTATAAATAGAAATTGATAAGCAATCAGTGTCTCTGCTCGGTATGATGGGTGATTTATTTTCTTGAACTTGTAGATGCTCCCACATCCAACCATTGTGGACATTATCGGTCGTTTGTTGCATATTTTACGGCAATTGCCTCAATTTGTTATCAAGATTGCTAGCATTGTGTAAAATTTCACTCTGGGGCAATTTATGAAAGAACATTTGATGAAAATTGCTTGGCGTTGGTCTGTTGAGGTCACGCTGGGATGCACAAACGAAAACCCGGCGAGTGTAATAAAGACCGCGGTCCGCTGATGGACGGCGGCAAAGTCGGAACATAAATATGACTTCATCACAAAATCAAATACAAACAGGAATGAACGAAATTGGATCCTGAGCAATGAAAATTGGCAACAATTACAAAATTATGCAAATTTATTGATGCCATTAACTCAATCTTCCCAATTGCGTGCACTTTAAGGCTGCGAGTTATCTCACACCTCTCCATCTTCTGAGGTCCATAAAGACTGCAGTGCAGTAAGGCCAGCTAGTTCCTGAACAAACATGTTGTATTTGGATTGGAATTTAACCACAGGTGGAACCTTTTGATCCATCATGTGATCCGGATGTTCTGAAACAGTTCAAACAGTCCTGGCCTGATTATTTCGCCTCATATGCTAATTAAAATGAGGTTGCATGTCCTCTTCTGGCTGATGAAAATGTGTTTGATGGTGGGGACCAATGCCAGAAAGCATATATTTTGTCCCTGAAGTTTGAGAAAGGAAGGAAAGACGATCCAAACTTGTGTAATTACTGCCATGGAAGTAAATATTCCCCCTTTGCTGACTGAAAATCAATCAAAAAATGATGTCAGTTCATCAATAAGATGGATAGAGAGACGGATTGTTACTTTTGTGGGCTTCATACTCAAAAGTAGAACTAAAAAATATACCCAGAGGTCTTGACCCAGGTGCGCCAAAGCAACTCAACTCAGTCCCTGGCTCTGCTCTGTTCCATAAAGACTTGTTTTTACGAGTTTGGTGTGTGTGAACGTGACCTGACTGCAAAAACTTTAAAACCTCTGGGACGCGCTGCAAACCGGGCTTCACAGCCCGGCATCAGCGCCGGACCGCGCTAATGATGCTGGCGTTGAATTCCAGCCAATCCCTGCAGCCAGATGTTCAGCACACGAGCACCATGTTCAGGTGTCTATAAACTTTTGGCCATAAAGCTGGAATAAAAGTGGAGTCAGGGTGTACGCCGTCTACCTGGCTTCCACCTTCCCTATTTATATCCTGCTAAATGCGTATATAGTTACGTTGAGAGTGCTAAAGGATGCGAGCTCTCGGTGAATTGATGTGTTTTGATTTGTTTTCGACTCGGTGTTTACAACACAAACAAAGTTACATCCGTTCTGGGATGCGGTGACACCGGCGCAGAATGCAGCTCTGGGGAAATGAAAATATTCCTGTTCACCGTCTGACAGATGGATGGCTAAAAATGCAGGTGATGCTCGTCCAGAGGAGACAGGGTGTCAGAATCTCATCCCACAGGTGGATGCAGAGCCGGCTGGGATGGGGGAGGGGGTGCACATTCCTCTGTTTGGACTATTTATTTTACAGTAAGTGGGAGCTGAAGGATGGCTGCGGCAAGCGTCTCGCCACCAACCCCCGAAATTCAAATGGTAATTTTTTTGCACCTGAGTTGCTGTAAATATTGCTTCAGTTAAATAGGAGTCATGAGTGCAGGTTTAATATTTATGACCTGATGCAACCGATCTGAGGGTTCATTCAAACAGACCTGCAGGAGGACGTTTAGCAGACGTGTTCACAAATATCTGGAAAACCGAAGCAGAATGAGGACTGTCACACATTTAACTCACATTCCTGGAGTACTACTACTACTAGCAATACCAGCACTACCGATAGTAGTAGTATTGTTACTACCATTACTACTACAACTACTATTAGTAGTACTACTGCAACTTCTACTACTACTATTACTCCTTCTGTTGCTACTACTACTAGTGCTACTAGTCTACAATTACTGTTATGACTAATACTGCTGCTACTACCAGTGGTAATGCTACTACTATTACTGTTAATACTACACATACTACTAACATTGACATCAGATTACTAACTGCAGCAGTACTACTAACAGCAGCAGTAAAGGCAGCAGTACTACTAAAGGCAGCAGTACTACTTCTGTCGGTAGTACTACTTCTGTCAGTAGTACTTCTATCAGTAGTACTTCTGTCAGCAGTACTTCTGTCAGTAGTACTTCTATCAGTAGTACTGCTGTCAGTAGTACTTCTATCAGTAGTACTTGTATTAGTAGTACTTGTATCAGTAGTACTTGTATCAGTAGTACTTGTATCAGTAGTACTGCTGTGTTGTGTGAACTTTGAACCCTTTGGGGACATTTGCGTGTTCATTTGGCTCTGAAGGCTTTTCTCAGGTCAGACAATCATCTGATTGGACGGTGGTCTGTCTGTGTTTCTGTCAGTGTGGGGGGAGGGCGCTCAGACTCCAGCGGCCAGCGGCCAATCGATGGAGAGTGTTTTTATATAATGTCTAAACTATTAACGATTGCTTCGGCAGCGGGCCCCCGTGGCACAATTATCTCAAACAAGGCGTCTTTGAGCGCCGCGTTTCTCATCAATCCTCTTCACTTCGTAGCTTTCGCTGGTCGCCCCACCGCCTTGTGGTTGATGTAAACCTGTTAAAGCGACGCGTCACCGACCAATCCCATTCAAGCATTCATCCACCGAAACGCTGGATCTCCTCTTTAAACCCCAACCTGGAGTGAGTCTTTATTGATTGTGAGCCCGGGGAGCTACACCCCCTCTAATGGGATTGTGTTCTTTTGTTTGAACACCAGACGACACCTCTGACACCACTTTTTTTCATTTGCAATCAAACAAACCGTGTCCGCATGCATCGTGGGAAGTTAGCCCCGCTAATGCTAACGGGAGCCCCCGAGCGCCACTCGATTGTTACCGGGGCCGCCAAAAATTAAATCTCTTCTAATTTCACCCGAGCACTTGTCGAGATTGTTACGTGTGATTTTTCAGATTGCTTTCTTTGATTGTTTAGTCTCTCTACAGCTCAGATTGCCTTCAAGTAACAATTTGTCACTTTTCATGTATCATTTTATTGAAGCTTGATGAAATACACCGAGAGACACTCGCTGGATTACATTAAAAAAAAGGCCGACGGCGGCACCCGGTTCATTATAAGCCGTGTCCCGGGGAAGCTGCAGAGATTTTTATGCTTGATTGTATCCTTGATGACAAAAAGGAGTCTCTGAGGCTTTTAGGGTGGATTATCGCCCCATTGTTGTATTTTTGCAAGGACCAAATTGAGTGTTAGTATGAATTCCTAATACATTGACGATCTCTCACCTCATAACTGATTTTTTTTTGGGGGGGGGTAACCTCAAATACGATGCGTTTTGCTTTTTCCCCGCGTCGCTGTTCAGTGTTTCTCTGCGACATGTGGCGCGCTCTCGTCTTGTGTTTCTTCAGATTTGAAGCCGAGGTCTTTTGCAGATGGCAGCAAATGTCTTTTGTGTGTCACCCGTATCGTAGAGGAAGCCCTCGTGTCGCACATTTGTTCGTCTTCAAAATGATTTGCAAAAAAAAAAAAAAATTAAAAAAAAGAAAGAAGCTTTTTGCTTTTTGGAGGAACGTCTGCTGCTTGAACCCTCACACTCGTCTGAGAAGCCTCTCACGCGTGACGGCGTTTAAAGAACCCCGTCTGTCACGGAAAAGAGATCTGAAGTCATACGTCTTAAATCCGTAAACGTCCCATCAGTCTTGAGGACATTTGAAAAATATAATTTTATTTATTGTGTTTTAATTTCATTATTATAATAATTTTGTGACCAAGACTGGGGAAAATAGGTCCCCTTAAAAAAATGTCCCTTAACTATAAGTATTTTTTGACATACGTGTGAGGAAATTTGATAAATTCAAGGACGTTTCCGATGAGCAGATTATATTGAGATCCTTAAACTTAACTGGGGACGTGTTTTTAATGGTCCCACTCTCCGGTTTCTCTGATGTCAGCGGGAAGCGCCTCGCCAAAAAAGAACCCGAGTTCCTCTTCTGCTGAGTTTCCTTGGATAGGTCGATCTCAGTGGCGCACAGTAATGCAATTTTTTAAAATTCTTTTAATGCACTGTTTCAAAAAAAAAAAAGAAGCTTTTGATCTGAATCTACAAGGGGGGGGGGTGCATGCGAATGTTATCATTACCGGCGTAATTTCAACCGAAATATTATTTTTCAAGGAAGCTGCACAATAAGTGAAACTGACGATTTCAAGATGAGATAGGAAACAGATGGAGACACAGACTAAATTAATATTTCCCTACTTAAGAGGGGAGTAGCTCCGGCGATAGTCAAGCTGTCTGCTTTAAATTATATTTTCTTGGACTCCTTGTTCTTTTCTTGCGTCTTCGTTAGTGACTGGATGGAAAACCGCTTCCTTTTTTTTGTGCCTTTTTTGTTTCTTATGTGTCCAGTATCTAGAGATAAAGCTTTAAATGAAAGTTTCACTGTTTTTCTGCAGAAGGAGATCTTTGGCGACGATAGGTATTCTAGAAGTGTTCACATGCAGCGCTCTTTATTTTGAAATGAATCCTTTTATAATCGCAGATCCTTTCAATCCTCAATAAAAGCCCCAGATATAGAAAAAGAAAAAAAAAAAAATTACAACCTGTGGCAGTGAAGTGGTCCTTGAACGCAAAGAAAAATTGTTTATTTGACCTTTATTTAATTACACTGGTGGCTTGAGATCGAAATCTCGTTTAAGAGTGAGTCCTGGTCAAAATGGCAACGTAATTATGTTAGAACGACCAGAACCAACGCTCCCACGAGGGGAGGGAGGGGGAGCGCAAAAACATGAAAGGCATTTGGAATCATTAAAGTGAATTTTCTGAAATGTATCATAAAGAACCGTCGGCGGCGGCGGCGTCCTCAAACACGACGGAGGACGGTGATTTTGTTTCTGTCTATCCTCTGCCGGAAAAAGTAACACGAGTCGACCGGGTCAGAGCTCCGTCGGGTCATCGCGGCGGTCAATCCTCTCCTCAGAAACACTCTAAAATAGAAGTGTGTGTGTGCAGGTGTGGCTTTTGTGAGTGTGTGTGTGTGTGTGGTGGGAAGGGGGCCAGCCAAAATCTTACGAGGATGAGAAATCGATATTTTGAGCCCAGCGACTGACTTTGACACAGTTTTTTGTTTTTGAAAGAATATTTCTATTTTGGGCTTTCATTTCTTTTGAGGAAATAAATCCTTATCTCAGTTACAATTTGTTAAAGTAGTAAAGGCAGCTTCCATTGCTGTAGAGCACATATGTCAAAGTCACGGCCTGGGGGGGGGGCGGATCCGGCCCGCAAATGAATTATAAATGGCGCACTGGATGTTATTTAACCACTGGATGCAGAGGTGGGGTCAAACGTGACCCCATGTGTTGTTTTTCTTCAAAAGCTTCAAAATGAAAAGTTGTTATATAGTCATATTCCAGGTATTCGTCATAAAACACGTTTGTGACATTTGCATTTTTATTTATTTTTTCATTAATTTTAAGAAATTGCAGTTTTTGTATCACTACCCCAAAGTCTTTGACATTGACATCCCTGCTGTAGAGACTGCCTTCATCTCAGTACTGGCGGTATTTATCTCTTCTACATACAAGCTAAAGCTACAGCCATCCACTAAAATGCTCTGTGATTCATTCTGCAAAAAAAAAAAATGTGTGATATCGGTAGCGATGCTGACCTGGAATCGGTTTAGAGTTTCACAACTTCACACTTTCGCAGCAGGTCAAGATCTCTGCCAGAACGGCCTGATGCTTTTTCTAAGGGATGCAAAAAAACCTTAAGATGTTGTGATGTAATCGTCTGCTAATGTTGGCCTGATACAAAATGAGTCAGAAATCAGGAGCTTTGCTCAAACAGTTTGATCTTCTTCACTTTTAATTTCATGGGTGTGCTTCAGCACCGATGCTGAACGATCATGGAGCGTCAGTCCAGACCGTCCAAACTGAGACACATCCACATTTGGTTCAGACCCCATTTCTCTGGACAAATCCCGAAGGATAAAGCTCTAAAAGGTCAAACACACATGAGACACACGTGTCCGAATGTTCTATGTAAAGTTGTACATGTAATCACAGCAGCAAAAGATTGACTGACCAAATCCTTTGGGCAGTTTGACCTCTACCTAACTTGGACGTTATCGCTAACGGCACAAGTTGACGCAGTTGTCCTACTTTGTCAGAATCAATAGAAGTTAAATATAAATTGTTAAGTTTTCCTTTTGCACACTTGCTTGTTGGTGTTTTGATTATTACTATTACAGTTTCTCCATTGAATGATCATTTCCTGGCACCAGCGATTTCGTATTTACCCCTATAATTGGACTCCAGGGGAGGCTTCGCTGACTCTGTGTCTTGCAGATGTGAAAATATTTTTAAAATGTCAAAAAAAATCAAATCAGTTCGGTGAAATAAGTCACGCGGCTACGCGAAGGCTGTAAATAGAGAACGCAACAGTAATGACTGAATGATTTTGTTAAACATTTAACACTACATATCAATTCCTTTGTGTGATAAATCAATTAGCACCTTTTTAGATGCTGTATATACAGTGTTGGAACAAAGCAAACACAGCCTCCCTTCAAACAGCCTGCATCGTCTTTGGGTCTTACTGCTTTCTGCAGCAGTAGCCAATGAGTCGCATATGGCATCGTGCAGATGGACAATCTGTTTTGGGCTTCAAAGTTAGGTGGCAAAGTTCATTAACTCTCCGTGTGCTCGGAGCCTGCAATTAGAAAAGTAATTTCATCATCCTTCTAATTATAATCAAACATTTGCGAAGTTGCCCTCGGTGTGTGCCAATCACCCCACTTTTAAATAAATACCTGCCTGGTGGAGTTTGTATCGGCGTCGCAATCATTTTATTTGTTGTCCACACAATGAAACGTTGGGTTGTTTGTCCTGTAGCGAAGGCAAACACCGGCGGGTCCCGATTGGAGCGATTAGAGGTGTTACGTAAGGTACAACTTCATCTACACGTGGACTTAAGTCAAACAAAAATACAAAGCGACATCTATGTTTAGTCGTGATTTATTTTAACACAAGCAGATAGGATTACTTCCTCTAGCTTCGTCTCCTTCAGTTCCCCCACACCTGCATCTTAGATGTCGGCTGGAAGAGGAAAAAAAACTCTAAGAGCGTGGGGACGTCTTCCAGTGAGATTCAGAAAATAGCTTGCTCTCCTGGGCCGCATTAGTCTGAAGGTCATCGAAGGGGAAAATGACCCTGATTCCTCCCCTCTCCGTCGCTCCTGCTGGCCCTCTCTTCATCTCTCTTCCCTGTAATTGAGTATGGTGTGTGTGGTCAGGCGGCCGATGCTCATTGGTGGTCTTGAACATGCTAGTTAGTTACACACGTTTTCACCGTAATTACCAGGCAGACTCTCCCTGTCTCCAGATCTTTTCAAGGTCGCATCAATTTCACAGCTATCCACGCCATCCGCCCCCGCTCCATCTCTGTGTGCGCTGTCATTACAGGCTTTCAGACCCTCTTCCTCGTCGCCCAGCTTTCCCCTCCTCCTTTCTTAAAAGTGCATCAAAACCAAACTACCAATTATTAGTTGATCATCCACTCTTTTCCCCTGCAACTGTCATCAATGGGAAGGAGTGCGGCGATAACCTTTGAGTCAGAGTCTGAGTCATCCCTGCCAGTAAATGTTTGTCCTGACTCACTGTATTGTGGATTTCCTACTTCTCTAAACCAGCGTTAAATACTGCCTTTTTCGAAGGAAGAGGTCAGTGGTTTCAGGAAAGCATCCTAAACTTCGGAGTTTAGTGCAAACCCAACCGGCAGAAACACCGTTGGTGCATTCCGTTCACGTTTTCCCTCTCTTTCACCGCATGTCTTGGATCGGTTGCATTGCTTATACAGCCGGATGTCTGCTTCCGCCGACTCTTGCTCTCCTTCGCCCCTCCACAGGCTCCTCTCATTTGCTTGACACTCTTGTCAGACCGTGCCCAGCAAGGAGTCAGAGTCAGTACTTACTAGGTTCACAGACGCTGTCAAGTCCTCCAGCAAGGCCTCTCAGCCATGCCAGGGACAGAGTATACTTCAGTAGGCTTTAAAAGCATGAGCCCCACTCAAATCAAGGCACAGCACAGCAGAACATCTGTTTCCTAATTTTATTCCATTTGGTGCAGCATGTATTGGCAAAGCGCCGATGGGGCCACCTGTTTACCATCGTCACGCCATAAGCCAATCCCCTCGACCACAGTCTCAATTTTGGAATCTTGCAGAAGACGTCC
Source organism: Antennarius maculatus (assembly GCA_013358685.1). NCBI lineage: Eukaryota > Metazoa > Chordata > Actinopteri > Lophiiformes > Antennariidae > Antennarius > Antennarius maculatus. The sequence continues at coordinate 1,890,778 of CM023624.1, forward strand.
GCCGAGTGCTGCGGAAATGATCACCCCGCTAAGTGGATGTGATTTGTTTATGTTGCCTATTAAACTAATAAGTCCTCATATCATTGTCAAGGCCTGACATTGGAAAAGCGAGGAGGATGATACCAGCTCCGACTGCACGGCACGATGATGGCGTAGATTAGCAGAGGAGTGCCGCTTCACGGATCCTTGTCCTACGAGAAAAAAAGGAAGGGGGGGCGGAGGTGTTTTATTGTGCCACCGTTTGATTGAGTTGCAATGTGTCAAGACTATCAGCCCATGCCATCTGCACGTGTCCCGCATACTCAGTGCCGGATTGATTGAGATTTATTGTAAAGGATGATTAAAGCACTGGCGGCGTAGTCGATACAAGGGGGAGAGCGAAGCTGTGAACACGCATCAGCTTCCTGTTCTCTGACAGGAGAGGATGACAGAGCCAAACACCTCCGCCGGCTCGGAGTAAGGAATCATTAGAAAAGCCCACCGATGCCGGTGAACCCGAATAAAAGTAGGTGAGTGTAAGACTGGAGAAATGCATGGTTTAGCAAGAGATGTGTGCATCCCCTTGGGCTGCCCATGCACCGGGATTGGCAGCACTCGGCCTAATGCATCTCAAAGCTGTCCTTGAGTGGATACAGTATCCACCATGCCAATACCGGTATGATTAATTGCTCGGGTGGTTTCATCGCTTTCGGTCCAGAAACGACGCTGAACCCCTAAGGAACAAACAAACCTACTTAACCATTTAGTGCTTTCTCTGCCTCCGGTTACTACTCAATCCACCCACCTGGATACGCTCTGACAACCGCGGTCACAGGGGAAGTATGACTCTCTCACCGCATTCTTTATCATTCTGTATCTTTGACAAGGTAGATGAAGGTTACCCAGGATCTAGAAGGGTAAAGATATGCTGCTACCCTTCCCTGACTGTTACCGTTAAAAATGTAAGGATTCACGGGCAATTAAGTTAAACTTGTTTTTTGTTTTTTTTTTACTTTGTATGCATGCACAAGGAGTTGACTATGTCTCCTCCCTTTGAGCACAAACTCTCAATGCATGCTCGTGAAGCTTAACTTTTCCGGGCAGATGTGAGTGTGCAAGAAATGGCAGTGCAGCGAGTAAATTTATCCTGATTCGGGGGCCAATCCCTCCGAGGCGAGCCTGCAACTGAAAACCGAGTTCTGTCCGCACCGATAAGGAGGTCAGTGTGGCTGTGTGACACAGACCAAGATTGCCGGACTTGTGATGGTCAGCAACCTTTTCCTCTTACGCAGCCACCTGAGCTGACCCAGATTTCTGAACGCCTCCAATTGGCCCTTAAGGAGTCCATAGCAGATGGCCGTCATACACCAAAGGGTGTAGATAACAGCCATTTATCAAAGTATTAGAGGACTGCCACAGAATAAGGCCACCGGACATGCATCACGGTGTCCACAAATTCTCATTGCTGCTTCTAAAATGTTGCTCATAAATAATTCAGTTTATGGCCGCCGGCGCCTCAGACTGTATGGGATATTTCCATGAAAAAGGCTGTTTATGGCCGGTGAAGTCACCTCATCCCTGTATTGGATTCCCCTCTCTTCCACACAAACACACTGGATTTCTCTTTCTCTCTCTTTTCTTGTGGACCTTTTGAATTGCTGGATGATTGACCTTTTTTTTAACGCCCATTAAACAGGGTTGGTGTTATTTGAGAAAGAGAACTTTTAAAGTGGAACTAATGTGTCATAAAACTGATATATCCTGCTTGGGACTGATTTGTTAAAGAAACTTCTCCTTTATTGTTTTTTTTTTTTATTATTATTTTTTATTCTAGGGCCAGAATCAAATATATGGATGAAGTCTTAAAGGTTATCTTCCGTTGGCCGAGTTTACAGAGAAATAATCGTGATCATAATCACGACATTGATTGTTAAAGAACTTCAAGACTATTTAGTTCAACTGCATCAAAAGTTGTGTCGCCATGATATTAGAAACATAACTTTGAGTGTTCCGGAGACAAAATTAACCCGAGTGGCGCCGGTACTTCCCAGAATTTTTTTTTTTTCTTGTGCTGAACTTTGAGTCATTATGGGTAACTTTTTTAATTGTCTTGTTTTTTAACTAATTGAAACGTCGAACTACGTTGGAGCTATGGGGGCTGATTAGTAGCCCACTAAGGTCTCGCTGTCCACCAATATCGCTGATTATAATTTCCACTGTGTATTGTGTGTCTTATTTGAGCCACGGGTGACACAGTTGGGTCTCTCTGGCCTCTAGACATTTAATTTGAGGTAATCAACAACTTGGCATGAACTCCTCTGAGTGCTAGTGACTACTTAAGCCACCCGGGAACCTGACTGCGACGACAGTTCATCCGGCGATGATTGAGGGGAGTTTCTAGCGATTTGATTGGATATTTGTCATGTGGTAAATCTTAAATTGGAGGCATTAGTGATCTAGGTCAGAACATAGTGGTAGGAGTAGGGGCTGTCATTGACCATATTTCAGTTCGACATATTTCTTAATTAGCCTCACTGTCTGCTCCCCTCAAAGTAATTAACTTGATCAGAAAGGACCTTGCCTTAAGTCCAAGTAGAATCAGTGAAAGAAAATGTCAGGCCAGCGACTAACTACATTTAAAACTCTGAAATCACATGTTTATCCCCAGCTGTCTGCAATTAGTATGCATGGGGAGCCACCTAATTTCAAATCCTCATAGATTACTTGCGGGGAAGTGATCTGGGAATGTGCTTTCATAAATAATTTGGCTCAAGGTGTTGTGTTTTTTTTTTTGTTTTTTTTTTCCCCAAGCTTAGAGAGCATTGTTGAGCAGGTTTGTACAATAACAACAATCAAATTAAAAACTGAACATGACACATTGGCCTCTTCTTGTTTTTATTTTTATTTTGGCATGCATGCTACATGCTTCTCTTATTTTTTATAATTTTTTTGCATATGAGAGAGAACAGGAAAGTGAAGGCAAAACTCTATCGAGACCGAGAGATTAAAAAGAATCGCATGATGGCCGCGGTAATTGCATCCGAGGCATTGAAGCACATTAAAAAACCCTCCCTCTCTAGCATGTTTTATGCTCTCATCCTCTTCTCCTCTTCCCTTGATGGAGTTATTACACTGTTTGTCCTAAGAAAAGAGGAAGCAGGCAGAAGCCATTCAGACAACAGCCCATCCCAGAGGGGAGATTGCCCCTCTGATACGGATGCGCTCTGATGCGATGAGATAGACCCGTTAGTCCCATCGGCGTGGAGAGGGCCTGAAAGCGGCGAGGGTCCTGCTTTCTGGGACGTCCATCATCTCTCTTCCTGTGGTCCAGAAAGCATGAAGCTTGGAGGGAATGGTAGTCACGCAGGACTAAAACCAGCTGAGTATTTCAAGGCCGTCCTTTAAATATTCATAGTTGAAATGATTACATTCCAAGTCCAAAATGACCCCTGAAGATGAAGATAATGCAACTTCCTCTCATTATCACCTCCCATAAAGATAGTAGCTCCGTTTATTTACCGTAAACATTTCATTCCCCATCTTGTACTTATCTGCATCTATCAGAGCATAAAATAAAACTCTTCTCTACATGCTGCAGATTGTCAGGACTGCCCCCCCCCCCTCTTTTCATTTCCTAATGTTTTGGTATAGATCTGTCGAGGCTTAGAGTCCATCTTTTCCAATTGGCTAATGATCTATTTTGAGCAGTTGGAAAATATCTGTCTCAGTTAGTTCTGGTGTTGAAAAGTTTGAGAGATGGTGCTGAGGGGAGTGCAAAATCAATAAACCTATCAGGGAATGGTGACATGATATATGTCGGCTGTGCAGCCACTTCACTAGAGCGGGGGGACTCGGCACAGCCGTGCAAAGATGAATACACGCTACTTAAAACACCATAAACTGTGCACAGTAAAAACAAAAGTTTATCAGTAATTGTCTTGCCTGTCGTTTATCAAAAAAAGTCAGATTTAGTGTTGCTGAGATCTTTAGATCGGAGCGATAAACTGGTTTTGTGGCTGTGCAGTAGTTAAGAAAGCGTCGGCGTCGGACACGCGTCTTCTCCTAGTGTACTTGAGCAAGACCCTACGACCCTTCGTCGCATTACGAGATTGTCCGAGCAAGAAAGATCCTGCAAAAGTTATTCTCAGGCCCATTCTGACTCAGCTCCATTAGATGAATTCTCCGTCCCCCGTTACCTGAATACACAAAATGTCACAGCGATAATCCTTGATGAATATACTTGCATTATACTTGCAATTACAGCGCTAATCTGAAAACACGTTCTCCATGGCGAGTCGGTGTTTTTCATTCTTCTCCAATCCAGGATTTAGGGGCGTTACGGGAGCCGTAGCATTGTCTGAGCATGCATGGTTAAATGAAGAAATAGATTTTGTTAATGAAAAAAGCAACAGATGGTGGCTGTAAACCCAGTCCCTGCAGAGCATGAACATTTTCTGCAGAATGACGGAAAGCGGATTAAGGTCATTTTTGCCTGGTTTTTCAATTTATAAATTCATGCTCAGAGGGAACTGGAAAAAAAAAAAAAAAGAGGGAGGACTGGCATCCTGCCTCGAAACTCTTTGGGAAATCCAAATGTCAATGAACACATATTGGAAATGGGCAAATATTAGTAAAAAAAACCCACAGTGTAGGATGAGAACATTAAGGCGGACATCATATTCATACATGAGGCTGACGAGAGCCAACTGGAGCGAAGAGGCTTTTGTCATCAGCATAAAAACATTGCTTGAGTCGATCAAAGGTGCACATTGTTTTAAAAGTCAGTCCTATTCATTCAGTCCACACTCATTCAATTCATTTCCAACTTCATGCTTGCTCTCAATGCCGTATTACGACTCTTTATTTTTGACCACAATCATGAAAAGATTGGCGAACTTTGTCTTTTCTGACTGTGTCCTTGCTCTCGTCTGAAAAACTTGCGCCAATGTAATTTCAATGTCACAATTTCAATGGAACAATCTCGTTGGGTAGACAATGGCCAATTTCCAATGAACAAATTGCATTTCAGTTTTTTTTTTTTTGTTCCCGCTGTTATAACTGAATGAAAAAACCTTGGGCCTCTGTCTCTTCCTCTGTTTGCCCCTGGCTTTCCCTTTCTTGTTAAAAACCAGCCGTCGACCCTGCTGGTGTTTACCTTGTAGGATGACACCAAACAGCTGACTCGCGTGTCGGCGTGACCGACGGTCATAAACAGGCTAAACGGAAAAAGGGAGGAGCCTGACATGGCAGCGGAGATAGCTACCCAACAACCGCCCACGTGGCGTCTCCTTGGCGACGCTACAAGCCGGCGACCGTGACAGATATCGAGGACGTGGAGCGTTGGCTTGTCACGTATCAACATACGCTTGTAGGCTTGCGTTCCAAGCGTCTCGCACACGTAGGAGCATATGTCTGATGAAGGTCGGCGATATGAAAATGTTATTTCTGCAAACCGCTTCTCCCTTAATCCCTGCAATGACGGAATTCAGCTAATGACCAGCAGATGGATGTGACAGAATGAGGATGATATATAAAAAATCGAGGCAAGATAAGGAGCAAAAAAATGAAGGTGGCCAGATATCACAGGGGGGGGAAGTTCATTTCTTTCCTACCTCGCTTGTTTATCATTTTCCAAAGTGGGCAGGAATGGAGGGAGGGGTGGGGGGAAGCAGCTAGCTAGTCATTTAACCCCTTCCATCTGGGCTTTAACCCCAATATTCATGTTGCTCTGAAATTCTCTTGCCAGCCTTGACATCGTCATTATCATCCATCATCATCGTCATCGCCGTACTTCATAGCTCCAACGCAGCTGGCGGATAAAGAACGAGTCGGCAATCTGGCGTGGAGCGCATAAGCGTCCTGCCAGAGCAAAAGTTACCACCTGAGAGCGACTTCGATCACAAGCCAGATAAATTATGCTCAGATTGTGATTATAATTGGGGGAGCCAGAGGTCTTGAGTGTCACGCCGCCTGCTGGGAATTGGAGAACAGGATGTGACGAATGGGAGGAGCTGAGGACTCCATTGGAAAACGTGACAATAAAAGGGATGTTGAGCCATTAGGGGATAAAGTGTTGTGAGGAATGACACAGGAAAGGATGCCCCCCCCACCACCCCCCACCCCCACCCCATTGGAATTCAGGACAGACATGCAGAACACATCACAGGAAGAAAAGTAGAACAATGAGCCGCCGCATTCCTTTCATTAGAGCCGAGAATGTCTAGAAATTTAAGACCACCGTATTTTTAGAACCCCATCAACCTGGCCTTTATATAGCTCGATAAAATAGGACTCGGTGTTTCGACGGAGATTGAGCTCAACTTATCCCGCCATCTGAGGACTATAGCTGCTTTTGAGAAAACTCTTTCTCGTGGGGGTGGAAGATGGGAGTGTGTGGGGGGGGGGGGGACACTCAAGCAGAGAAAATGTATGGGCTACATTACTGGATCTTATTTAGATTGATAGAAGCTGCTCAAGCTGTCAGTATCTCAACGAGAGCATGTTTGCAGGCAAAATGATGTGGATTACCTTGGGAACGGAGGAATACGAGTGAGCAAAGCAGAACTTATTCGAATGCGTATGGATGTTTGCGTGTTCGCGCACGTATATGCGGAAATCCGCAAGTTACGGAATAGCAGGAAAGAAGTCTTACGGAAAGACAAAAGATTTTCCAAAGGCATCAACGACCGCGCATAAACTCTCGCCCCCTGTTGCCTTTCTCCCCGGGGCGTTCGTTAATCAGCCTTTTAGATCCATCTGCCCGTGGGTGGGCCCCATTACCCTTCAACGTCGGCGCTTTCGTCGCCCTAGACAGGCGCCGCCATTCAGATCGCCCGCAGACGCCTCGCGCCGTGGCGTGTCGCACGCACGCATCACCTTATTAGAGGAACATGAGAGATAATGAATAAAAAATAAACAAAAAGCGAAATGGAATTCTGGGACACGAGAAGCGCAGTGACAGCTCGGGGTGTTAATTAAGACAAGGTGCAGAGTGCGGCGCAGCGTTCCGATATGGATGCCAAGGGAGGGCTGCTGCGGCGGCGACGCCCAGGACGCCTTCTTCGCGTTTCCAAAAAAACCTGCAGCTCGTCTGGTGGATGCTTGTGAAACAGGAAAGCTCTCTTTGAGGGGAAAGGAGGCTCCATCTGGGTCCAGGTTCAAAGAGTCTTGAGCTGTCAGGGTCCCCAAACTGGAACGAGATCGCCCGTACCTCAACGTCAAAACCTACGTATCAATGATTGCATGTCCAATTCTTCAGACATAGCGTTAAGTCGTGTGACATATGTCTTCAAACAACTGGTCCTTTGAAATGAAACATGATAGTTTTGTTAAACATTCGCAGACACGGAGAGGAAAACTCCAACCACCACACGGGCCTCGGTGAGTTTTTCCGTTGACCTGTGTGCGCTCTTTAACTACCCGTGTGATTGGTGGGTGTTATTACCTGGAATAAGATGTGCGCTCATGAGTTCCAGGTTTGTAAATCAGAGTAAACAGTGAAGTAAGCTATTAACCTAATTGACCAATTCAGCGAATGGTCAATAAATAATGCGTTACTGCCAATTAGACCGTATCATGTTGGGTGTTTGTGGCAGAAGCCATCTGTTCAGCCCAAAGGTGTGTGACCTTGGTTTAGGGGAGGTTGGCGTTTGTAAAACCTTGCCGGTTGTTATGAGCCCATGAAAGGATCCACACTGCTTTGTTTCACATTTAATTCGCTCCACTGACTCCGGTCGCCAAATATTACCAAGAACCTAATCAGCAAAAGTGCAAACGCCTTGATCTTCCTGTTGTTGCAAATTAGCTTAACCGACGCTGTGAGTGACATTCTGATTAAATCATTTATGCTATGCTAATTGGCTCAAAATGGACTCAGAACCGGGTGTTCAGGAAACATGACTACCTTTTTTTCACTAGAGTATTTAATAAATGTTATAATGGAGCCGCGCAGGCCGATTGTCTTACTTCTGAATTAATCATTTTATTTCTAGATTTCACTTTTCTGATGTGATTTTTTTTTAACGATTTTAAAGAGTTATTGTTGGTGAATGAACTAAAAATGTGTCTGTTTGAGAAAAAAAAGCCAACATGCATGCAAATCTTGATGTCAAAAAATATTTCGAAGTTGTGTTGGGACTAACATCGAAAAATGTAAAGGTAATATCGAAATTAACTCAATTTCTCTCAGTTGAGACCAGGAAGAACGTACTAATTCCACCCAGAAATGTCCTCAGGTGGATTTTTCCACTGACGAAATCGATGCGGTGCAGAAAGAAGAACATTTGTCTTTGCAATCTGGCGAACTAAATACTCCACCTCATCAGCAAATCCGCACACCGTTCCAGGTCATACCTGCGGTGACTTCCTGAGTCTCATTGTTGGTTTAAAACAGGAAATGCTGCAGATTTGTTTCCTTAAATGTGCTTCTGAACAACACCAGACTGGTTGTAGTTTATCATGAATTATGTGTTTGTTTACAGGCAGTTTTTAAATTAACTCCAGTCAACAGTCACAACTGCTTGATATGTTTACTTCTCACTAAATATCACAAAAATCCTGCCAATAAGGCAAATTTTGCAGCATTCGGAGGAGATTTAGAGCATCATTGTTGATAGCCAGTACATACAGCACACTTACTTACTTAGAATAGCATTTTTCAGTTGTTTTTTCATTAGCATAATTAAATGTATTTATGTGCAGGGCATCAAACATGTTTGATCCTAATTTAGGCAACATTAAAAAAAATAAAAACACCGGAAGTTGTCTGTTTTTAAAAGAGGCTGGGCATATTTCCACTCAACCGTCTAACCTCGGCATTGAGATCTGACTCGTGAAAACGCACAGCGATCTGACGGTGTTTTAAAGCATCACGACTCATCACAAAGGGAAGGAAGCGACTACGCCAGGTAAAGGAAATGAAGGGGAAGGGGTGAGCAGAGGGAGGTCACACTTTATGAAAAGATAAATAAAGTGAGGAAAAAGCTCACCTGCTCCGGCAGAACAAACAGATGGAGCCGTAAAACTCGGGGAAGATTAATTAAAAACGCGTCTTTTAATTCAGGACAGACACGGGTTATGAGTGACGGCTTCACTCTTAAATTAGAATCCAAACTCAGGTATCTTCTATTTTGTACTGCTGTATCATTTTTTTAAGCCAAAACCACAAGTCAAGACCGCCCATTATCCGTCTTCCTCCTAAGCGTTCGCCCATTAGGTGCACTCTCTCTGCGACCGCACACTTCGCCCGATCATGCTTGACATCCCGAGTGGAGATGCATTATTTTTATTACAACTTAGAGTCATCAAAGGGGGAGAAACAGAATACATGCTTTTTCTTGATAATAGTCATAAAAAAAGCTCTCGGGGGAGGGGGGGGGGTTTGAAAATGCATGTGGCTGGCCGTAATACGTTTGAATTATTCGGTGATCGGTTGCACGACTAATGCAGAGAGACAACACCTTGCCAGGTAACATCATGCAGCCCCCAGAAGAGATTTCCACTCATGTTGCCCAGGGGTCACCTGTCCAGTTCTTTGACAACAACATTTGATCAAATGTGAAAAACACACATAGACGACCGTAATGCGTGGACTACAGGGTCTGCAGGAGTAATGCGTGAGGTGATCGGAACAGACAACGCATCACACGCCGCGCGCTCTCCATCAAATTATCCTTGGCGCTGGTACATGTAGACTTAGAAGAATATTATGCTAATTTTTTTTGAAACACTGCAATCCGACGCTTTGAAATTAAAAGCAGACGGTGGTCATGGGAGTCCGGGTCAGTGCCGGACTTGTTCTGTATACATAAATTTCATGCATGGCGAGCGGCGTGAGGCGAGGTTTTCAAAGACGGTGCATGTGGTGTTAAGTGGCTTAATGACTAGCTCCACGCATTCGTCTGCAGGAGCGCTTTATCTCAACCCTGTCGGTGCATTTTCAACCTGAAATGCAGGCTGTCCTCTGTTGATGAAGAAGGGAACGCTTCTGATACTTTTCGGAATTATGAGAAATGGATGACGGTGTGGTCGGATTCACCAAAGAAGCTGCGGTGACCTTTATTTTTTAAGATTATTTCGATAAATCTGATCATTCTTTCACTCCCAGGCATAAAGAGAGAGTTAAAGAAATGTAGAAAAATATTAAGAACAAAAAATAAAAGCTTTGATTTCTTATTACCAAGACGGGACGTATCACATCCGGACCTTCAGGGTTTGTTACGGTCATTCAGTTAGCAAGGTTGCTGCAGCTTTTATTTCAATTCAAGGCAATTTTTTTATGCATGTGACCAAGGATGAAGACATCCTTATTCGTAAATAAGAAGTCATTTAAACCTTTAATCTTTTGCAATCCAGTTCCTGGAAGAAACAAACAAAAAAAACTAAATTGACTTATGATGTCAGTGTTATCAACAGTTTTATAATTTGACTTTCAACATTTGAAAGAGAGCAATAAAGCGTGACTGAAAAGTGAATCAGAGAGTCCAAGTAACGTATTACGGTCGCCCAGAACACGCCAACACGCGTGACATTTCGAACACTATCGATTGTCGCTCAGAATTGTAGAGCCTTGATTTCCTTCTCTTAAATTTACAATCAACTCTCAACTTCTACCAAACGTGTCGCTGCAACAAATTTGTGCTGATGTTAACCTCGCTAAAATTGGGCGTTAGCGCATCACCGCTATCACGACAGGTAAAACTGATTTAACTGGGATTTTCTTTACATATTTTGTGTTCGGTGTGGATTTGTTTTTTTGATCGTTCACCTGCAGGGCAGCGCCGATATTAACTCCTAGCTAAATCTAGTCCGTTCTGCTGTCATTGCATGCATTTATACTTTAAATTGTCCAGGATGAAGTGGACATAATGAATAAAGGCCGTGGCAATCCACCAGTGTGGGATGTTGGAACTTTCCGCTGTTGACATTTGAGTTCTTGTAGGCGTCTCATTTTCTCTTCAGCCGCACGGCTACTGTTTAAAGACTGACCATCATGAAGAGGCTCCACGGTGACTCAACTTCTGCATTACACCGATAATCATGAGTTATAGTTTGTCGTAAAGTTTCCTCTCTTCTTCCCACACGGTTTTCAATCCAGCATGTAATGTGCGCCTCTGAAACGTTCCGTTCTGTGACATAAACCAAACAACTTCATATCTCTCATTAAGCTCGAGGGTAGACAGTGTTCAAGTTATCGCTTCGTATCATTTATTTTGATCTGAAGCTGTTGTTTCTTTTCTGCGGGGCCTTGAATCCTCTTTAATTGTCCAACATCTGCATGATTTTGTCACCTTTTGATCCAAATAACATCTCAACAACTGTTGGACAGACATTAAGTTGCATGAAACAAGACTTTCCTTAGAAAGTCTTGTTGGTAATGCTTGTTGACCCAAGGATGACTTTAGACCTTTTTGGGTGTCTAAGACAGATAAGAACCTTCCGTCTCTACTCTGAGAGAGTATAAGTTACCTTGTAGCCTCTTTTCAGGAACTCTAATCTACATGTTACACAACTTCTTTGTTCGCTTAACCTTATTTCAAGTCTGTCTAGTCAGTTTTTTGTTGGATAACTCTGCAATCTCAAGATTGCACAGCCAGTAAGTGGTAGACTAATGTTTTGCTCTTTGTGCATACTACTTTAGCCTGGGGCTAACAGCACACTTAGCCTTCAGCTAAGACTGCGTGAGAATGCTGTTAGCATTTAGAGACGAGACTTTTGTGACTGCGGACAGGGTGAACTAACAACTCTGTGTAAAGGCTGTCGTTGTGAGAGTCATTTTGTGTGCGATGGCTAACTATTTGACAAACAAAAGAAAAAAAAGATTGTGATGCTGTGCAGCAACACGCTAAGAAACAGCATGTACCCTACATGTGTGGTCCAGAAAGTCTTATAATGACGTTTGGTTGACGTAATTCAATCACTTCTTGCTGAAGGGTTTGATACCAAGTGATTTCATGTCACAGATGAGGAAATAGGCAACGGAAAACAAACTTTGAGTCATTTCTGTTTAATATTAGCCTTTCTTTGAAAAAGAAAGAGCGTCTTGTCAAAGAGCTCGCTGACTTTTTCCGGAGTTCAAAGCGGTGACCTCAACATTTTGGGACATTTCCTTCCTCTCCGAGTTTCAGAGGGATTCCTGTCTCCTGAAACCACCTCATCTCAGCACTGCAAGACAACACCAATTAAAACTTGTCACTTTTCCCACCCCCCCTGTACCCGCTGTGAGACTGGTGGAGTCTCTAAATCAAAACAAGTCTGAAAGTTGCACATGGAGCGGGAAAGATAATGACAATATGTTTGCAGTGAGAAGCATATGAATTTGTGCACTAATATAATTATTTGCTTGTTTTTTTTATTTAGATAGAGGTTGCCTGCTGTTCTGGCCCAGATGTCCGTCCTTGGTTGCCAAAGCCTTCGCATGCATTACAGAAAAAAATCACGTCTTCATTTTCAAAATTGCGAGACGAGACGCGCCGCCGATATCTGAGGCACAGTCGGATCCGAACGCCAGATGTACGGCGTACAAAACCTGTTTGTCTCTTTTTAGATTTGCATTTCATTTTTATGCTGAAATTCCAACTTTGGGTGCTTTGAGCTTTAATGGAGACTGTAAGGAAGACTGTTAAGTTTTCCACATGGAACCTGCAGTCGCACATTTTGGTTTGCTGTTCTGTACGACTGTAAGAGCCTGTTCAGGTTCACGCTCCACTATCGGACAGTGTTCATGCTGCGTTCAGGGCCTCAACGTTGTGCCGGAATGGATCAGAACGTCTGCAAAATGCAAGAACCTAGAATACCAGAGGACACGTATTACACACTGTCTGATTTTCATTTGGGTCAGTGTAATCTGAAATGATTTGGAAATTGTTTGCGGTCTTTTATTGAGCGGCAGATGTTTCTGAATGTCTGTTTGAACTCGTTTCACCATCAATAACTTCCAGACTGCCCTAAAACCCACAAAATGCTGAGAGTTGTTGAATGAGGAGCGTAATAGACTGTAAAACGCCTACCCCTTGTTAAATTAGTTTATTTTTCGTGGTTTAATACTGTTGTTTCCCTCCTTCTACAAACTTTTTTGTGGCATGATTAGCCCATCTCTGCATCTAAAGCCAGGCGAACCGACCATGAACACACTGTTTGCATCAATTTTACCAGGAAAAGAGCAAAAATTATGTTGATGATTAAGTTGTTTTTTTTTTTATATTTCCTTTTTTTGCCACTTTTGAGATGTTAATCTAATCTAATTTGCAAATGTTCATTTCTTTATTTGGCCATTAACATGTTCTGTCCGTGACGTTTGTTCGACAACAACACCGACCAGAATGGTGAGACTCTATTCATCTGAGTGTGTTTTTATGTTTTTCCAGACACACAAACTCGTCCTCTGTGCATGCCTTTAGCGACAAACAGAAAGTATGGCTGGGGTGTATCGAGGTCAAAGTCATCTACATGTGTCACCGAACTGTGACATTTAGAATCCACTCAACTGCAACCGCAAAAGGAAACAGAGAACAGCGTAACAACACACGGGGTTCGCCTCCTGGGGGTTTCTGCTTCTTGTGCCATGTCTCCTCCTCACCTTGGACACTGGGTCAGTGTCAGCTGTCAGTGTCGGGTTGGGGGCAGGAATGCTAATGGACTCGTACCGCGTCGCGTCCCCCCTCCCCTCGTTTTCCCCTGCTGCTGTACGTCTGAGGAAGGCAAAGCTATTAACTTTCCTTTTGGTCGTCCGGCTCTGCGTCTGACCACAATAGCCTGGAGACTCTGTCTCTACAAAAGATAGGCAAGCTTTCCTTTAGAGAACCGGAGACCGGCCTGTCAGAGGCACAGTTACTCCTCTTCCTCCGTTCTCTCCTCTTCGCCGGTGCTTGCATAAAAATGCCTGCGGATGCTGCCAGCATGTCCTTTTTTTAAACCTCAGAAGAGTATTGAGTCGTCAGTGAGTTCATCGCAGTCAAGGAAGATAAAAAATGTGTTCACGAAACAGCTCAAGCTTAAACTCCAGATTATAGTCTGATGAATAAGTTTATTGTGTTGTTTCACATAAATGAGGAATAAATAGAGTGTCCCTGAAGTCTTGAAGAAGTGATCCTACTCTAAGATAGATAGGCAGATCCAAGAGAAATAATCAAATGACGTTGAAACCCAAACTAAACATAGGACTCAAGCTGGTGTAACACATAGAAAATCCCCATCACCTCTCCATCTGAAGATTACAGCCTTTACGAAGGCAGAATCAATCTTGTCAAGCTGTACATCATCAATTGTTATCTCAGTTACCTCAACACTCCTGAATCTTGGCACGCAACACATTCTCTGGCACCAAACCATCAGCTTTCCATAAATGAACACAATTTTCATTTTCAGCGTGATGGATATCTCAACCCGAGCCCGTTTTAATAGCCGTTTAGTGGATTTATAATCCGCGCAGACGTAAATGGAAACCCAAGGATGATAGATGGATTTTAAAACACGGCATGTTGTGCAAAAGTTGTTAGCCGCGTTGCAAAGTCAACATGATTTGCAGGAAAATGGTTTAAAAGCACCAAAACAACGGGGGGGGGGGGGTTTGTCACAGACGACATTTCAACTCGTCGTAGAGGGAAAATGGAGGTAATGACGTTAGTGACGGCTGCGTTCCATTCATGTGTGACAGGGATTCATTCATTATATGTATCTCACCTCTGATTCGGGTCAAAATATGATCTGTGATAAAGGTCAGCGTCTCGCTACCTTTAATAGCCTCTTTGTTGTGTCATGGCTTTCCTCACGAGCATTATTGTTAAAATTACTTTTTTTTTTTTTTTTTTTTTGGCTCAGATTAGATTTGGTCATCTTGGTAGCTCACATTCTGAATTGCATGTGACCCCTCCATGGCCAGTATTGTGTTAAAAAGAAGGCCAAAGATTCACGACTATTTACAAGACGGCTTGTTCCAACGGCAAAGAAGTCGGCCAGACAAACTGAAATTGACTGAGATGCAGGAAGTTGTGTAACTACACAGTTTTTGCTTCTTTAAAATCAGCTGAATTTCTAGAATATTGGCAA
Source organism: Antennarius maculatus (assembly GCA_013358685.1). Taxonomy (NCBI): domain Eukaryota; kingdom Metazoa; phylum Chordata; class Actinopteri; order Lophiiformes; family Antennariidae; genus Antennarius; species Antennarius maculatus. The sequence continues at coordinate 1,905,802 of CM023624.1, forward strand.
TTTTTTTAAAAATTGATGAAAACATCAAAAGTTGGAGTCTCTTTGCCTCACTAGTCGGTCTTAAGACTTATCTTTATCTTTCAATCTGTAATTTAAACCAAATATGACCCACAGGTCTTTGTCAATCTGAAATATTCAGAGGGGGAGGTAATATCAGAAGCAGTATGACCTGATTATGGAGTTACCAGTATTTAATACTGTAACTGTCACCTGCAATGGGCGATGTTTGGGGATTCATTGGGGGGTAATACAAAACCGGTGGAACAACAATCACATAAACTTCAGATCGTACTTATTGAAAATGACATTTCATGAAGATCTCAAGAGCAGACTTTTATTAAGAGCCAAAATGAAGGGATCTATTTACAACCAATCACTTTGAGGGATCTCATTGAACTATAATCTGACAACAACAACAACAGCAACAGCAGCAGCAGTAGCAAGCTTCTTTTTTCTCTCTCTCTCTCTCTCTCTCTCTCTCCTCCACCGGCACAATTAATCAAAAAGCAATTACGTTAGCATGCTCCAGAGATGGATTAAATGATCTTGACAATTTCTGTGGCTGCCTTGGCTTGCTCCAACCTCGTCCCGCCGTCTGCTGAGAGCTAAATTCATGAAGTCGAGAACATTGGGATAATTAGTCCAGAAGACGAGCAGGGGGTGTTCACATGGCACATCTCCAGAAACCATCCCTCCCCCCTCCACGCAAGACACCAGCCACCATGTATTAAAGCAAACGTATGTTTAATCACAGAGCATCCCATACCCTGCATGCTTTATTACTCTATAAATGTGCTGAATGAAGGGCCGGCGCCTAATTAGGGAAGACTCCAGTTCACTCACTTTCCAATACTCACTTCCTCTTCCTCCGTCGCTTTCTTTGCCAGTAGTCTCGGAGTGTCTCTCGCCACAGTGGGAAGCCCTTGCAGAATCCGTCAGGTCTTACCAAGTCAGCTCGCCTCCAACTCAAACGGTGAGGGGATTGTATTGGAGGCAAATCTAACTGCTGCCATTTCAGCCATTTTTTCCCCTCTCTGCGGTGCAGGTGGCCTTGGTTTAGCGTGCCGGGGTGGAAAAGGTAGTCATGCAGAGAGGAGTCCTCAATCTCAGCAGATGGACTATCGATGGTGGGGAGTGTTGCGCCCGTGCTGAAAGTACTGACATGAGAAGCTTCTGAAAGTGTTTCAATAGGGTCATGAGGCATCGGCCCACCTGAGGCTTTGGAGTAAATGATGGGGAGAGAGAGACGAAGGGGACTGAGGAGAACCGACTTTCCAAGCCAAGGCAATAAGCGAACCAACATCTAGCATGAGTGCATTGGCTAATAGCCTCAGCTGTTGCAGATAATAGGTGCAGCCTGCAGGCCAGAGATCCTGAGACCACGTCAAGGTCCCCGTGGTGAAATTAGGGTGAAGGACGGTGTTAGAGATGCATGGCGCTGCAGGGAATTTGCCATCTCACTGGCCATTTATTTATATAAGCCTCCTGGTTCATGGAAAAGGTTGGTAATTACCATTAGCAATTATCACTGAGCGAGTACAGACACCTTTGTAGCTGGAATTGAAAGGCCAGATGTGACCTTGAGGTGAGAACGGGGTCCCCTGAATCCGACCCGGTGGTACCATTCCAGATCCCATATGCAGCATATGTAGTTTGAAGCACATCTTCTCCAACAGCTCCGACTCCGACAGCGGCTTCATACAACCTAAGCTGGCAGGCAAGCATATAACAGACACTGGTTTTTTTTTTGTTTTTTTTTATCTGGCACAAAAAAATATCCTTTGGATTGGTGTTATTATTATCTAGTGGAGATAACGACTCCCTCTGTATGAGGAGAGGAGGACCACATCATGCACAGCGAGGGAGATGGGAGGGAGAGAGAGAATTATAGGCGATGGGAATAATAGGCCTGGCCAAGTGAATTCATCACTCTCTGTATCCAAGGTAAAAAGGGCCTTATTTGCAGATAGGCGCTGCCCATTAGCAGCAAGTTATCAGCAGGTTTTCGGGTACAGTTGTGGCAGGAGCTTAGGAGGGGGGGCGTGCAGGAGATGACTGAACACCTCTGTGTCTCTGTCCTCAGCTCAAGGGGCTGGGAGGCAGGAGGCATCACGCTGGGCAACGAAAGCACGGACGTCCCGCCTCGACGGTAATGAGACAAGACCACTACCACAGAGACAGGAGCAATAATTACACACACACACATATATATAACCACACACACACACCCTAACATACAAAAACAGCACACGCCACCTATTCATTTTCGGACTATCTTGAGAAGTAACCCACCGCCACGCCTCAAGTCGCTTTGTAAAGGTGAGGCGAAGGTGGTTCAGGGGAAGTTTATGGTCCACATTGGAGGCTGATGTCAGAGATAGAAACTACTGAAGACACTGCACACAAAAAGTTTTAATCAAATAAGAATTTTAGAATAACATGCAAATGAGTTTATAGCCAGTGGCTAGCTGGATAAGCTAGCAAGAAATACTTAGTTATTGGGCAAAAATGTAAAACTGGCTCTATTTAGAGGTAAGACTATGTTCTCCCCTAAAACTGCATTCTTGAACACATTTATAGTTTAAATATAAAATTAGAATGTATCCCCGATGAATAGTAGTATATCATCTGCATAGCAAAAAATACACATATCACGTTCTACTTTTTAGGTTGCTCTAGAATTATTCTGCCCTCAAGTGGCCACAACATGAGTAACACTTTTAAATTGACTTGTTTGATGATTTTATTTTCCTTTCCATTAAAAAAAAAAAAAAAAAAAAAAAAAAAAAAAAACTCTCACCTCCGCAACTAAAAATAAACCTCTATCTCAGCAGCATATTTTCCCATATTTTCGTTCACATGCGTGTGCACCCAGTGGTGATGTTAGGGTCAGACCTTCACACTTTGCTTCACCTTCACCTCCCCCGGCGTTGTTCCGTAGGTGGTCAGATAACCGTGTTCCTCTCTGCGGTGCAGCGCTGCGCTATGTAATTATCTTCTGCCAGGATAATCAGTGGTGCTAAAAGGTGATGGATGGTGTGGGAATGCGTCGCAATATAAAGTAAAGCAGGCAGCAGATAAGCTGAAGCGGTCGAGCAGGCTCTTTAATTTTGTGTTAAATCTGAATAATTTCAAATCAAAACAGTGCGATTTAGATGTTTTACAGAATGTTTTATTTGTAAAACATCTGCATTTGAAAAAATATTTCATAATTAATTAAAAATAGATAATGAAGCTAAATTATGAATGACTGGACTAAATAAAGACCAACTGTTGCTACTTTCAACAAAATGATGCGCATTTCAGTTCTGCATCAGCGTTATTGTTCCAGGTCCTAAATACATGAATAATATGCTCTAAAAAAAAAAAAACAGTCCCACTGCAAGGTGTGATTTCATCAGTTTTGCTGAATCTAATACATTTGCATTGCAGGTGTTTAGCTGACGTTCGTATTCAGAGTGCCTCGCACATAGAGAGCAAGCAGGCAGGGGTTCCGAGTCGCGTTCAAGGACACTCCGTCAGGAATACGTGATCGTTCGGTGAACATGTTGTCTGTTGGAACGATGAAAACCGTTGACCTCTCTCTCTCCGAGGACGGTTTTCTAATTCTGAGTTTTAAAAGTCATGATGAACAGCGGGCAATCGGTTTGTTTTTTCCTCCTCCCTCCCAATGTCAAAGCAGCCACTTAGGGCCATTTGCAATTTCTTAAGAGTTAGAATCACAAAAGCATCTGAAAAACAATTTTAACAAGTTTTCTGTTTAGTAAATCGCTTTAAAAAAAAAAAAAAAAAAAGAGCAGATTAAAAAACTGACACCAGCAGAAAAATATACTTAAAATAATTCACTTTGGCAAAATAAATACTCCCATTCAGTGTCTTATTATCCCACCTTTGACAAACTCATTACTTCCTGTGTCCAAATTAAAAGTCCTCAAACATCTCACAGAACAGAAAGCATTCATATCATTAAGGAGTGTATTTAAAAAAGAAAAAAAACACCCACAATCCAACAGCTGCAGTCTTTTCCACCCCATAATAAAATGACTGTTATTATCATATATTTGCTGGTACCAGCTCTGCTAGAGTTGATGTCATAAAGATGTCCATTTGCAGCCATGACTACAAACCTCAGACGTGTCTGACCTCAGACCTCTGACCCTTAACTCCAGGGTCAACACTAAGTGGCTGCTTTCAATCCAGTTTTGACAATTTTTATACCCTACAAGTGTCTCTGAGAATAAATTTTATTGTCTTGCCTTTTTCTTTTTATTACCAGATCTTATTACACTGAACCGTAAGAGGTGGTGGAATCAACTCATCTCTTTTCATTAATGTCACATATATGTATCAGCTTAATACATCTTAAGGCACATGCTAGTTAATGAGATTTGCAAAAACATCTCATTGAAGTAATTACTCAAAACTAAACTCAAAATCAGAACTTTAACGTGTGTTTTAACGTGTGTTTTAACGTGTGTTTTCACGTGTGTTTAAGCGGCAGTGAATGCATCACTTTACATCTGCGACAATTCACGACAATCTATTTCTGCGAGTCCTAGAGATCTCTAGAGGTCCTAGAGTGTTTCAGAATGTTACGTTCATTTAGATCAGGCTCACGTTTGCTCCATCTTGCAGCAAATTTATAGCGTTATTTTTGTCCGAGCTTCATCGACATCGTCCATGAAGTTGTTCAGTGTCTGGAATGCATGTTTTTTTTCCACGCAAACGACAACAGCAGGAGATTCTCGATGCAACAAAGTGAAGTAAAATGTGGGTAGTCGCATCAAACCGAAGTGAAACTGCAGAATCGAGTCTTAAAAGTTGCTGAATATGGAAATACTCGCACCAAGCAGAGGTACTTAAATATTAATCTAAGTACAGTACTTGAGTAAACGCTCGTCGTTAAGCTCCACAGCTCCTTCTGCCGTGCGGACCCATATGGTCCCCCAAGGTAATAATTTCTGCAACAGTTGCTGGAGTTAATTGTTAATATGTGTCCCTGTGGTGTATGGGGAGCCTCGAACGGCGGGCAGTCCTACAGGTGTTTTCCAAGAGGAGCTTTTGCTTTTTGCAGATTGCACGCATGCACAAAATGATCAGGTTTGGAATCTTTAAAGCGTGCTGAATGATAATTCAAAAGGAAAGAAAAGAACTGGAATGTTTGAAGTTTAAAAAATTCCCTGGAGTATCAGACAGAAAATACTTAACGCAGATAGTGGGTTTGAATTAAATTTACCACAATTCCAAACACTGAAGTGGTGCTTCCTCGGCTCGCCTCGACTCCGCCGCTTCTGAGAGTGTCAGCGACAGCCAATCAGCTGGGAGCTGAGAGACCAGTGAACCCCCTCGCTGATGGGAGGACGGTCAACGAGCTCGTTGACGGAGAAGAGTCGACAACGGCGTTGAACTTTTTCTCACTCGACGGACATCGGCGACCTTTTCCATAAAGAGGCGACATCGTCTCGTAACTTTTGCTCGGCAAGAGGAGAAATGATTGTTGTTGACAACAGTTTTTAAAATCCAGATCCACATTTTAACTCAACTTTTAGCAGAATTCAACCGTAATCTTTACGTATAGCTTCCATCTGCTGTTGCAAACACGGGTTTTCTTGCATACGCCTAAAGTCCATCACACAATCAACTGATTCCTTGATGGACAAAAGAGAGCAACTCGTCCAAAAACACGTAGATGTTCTTCAAGAAAAGCGAGCGTTCGAATGTGCGTTTCAGATGGTTAATCTAGTAATATTACAACGACTTGAGGAATAGCAAAGAACACAAGGGTTCATAAAAAAAAATAAAAAAAAAAAAAAGACTGCTGCACTAAACTTGGCTCGGTTTCTGATGAAACTGTCTGTCTTTGTTGTGCTGTGCCATGTGTTCGGCATCCCATTCTGCTGGGCGCGTGAGGCCTAGAGCGCATTGCTGTTTACGGTTGTTGTGGGATGCTTGATTTAGCCAAAAAAAAGAAGGAAGAAGAAAAAAAAACTGCAAAGAGAGGCAGACATTAAAGAGAGAGAGAGAGAGAGACGGAGGGAGAAAGGAAGAGGGACAAAGGGAGACAGAGGAGGGCAGTTACCTCAGATGCAGCTTGCCCACATCTCATTAGTGCCTGCTTTCAGCCCAGCTGATGTTCACCACCCACTGAATTATACATCTGCCACTAATTTGGGAAGGATTTAATATTGTATCTGCTTTATCTCTATCAAAAAAAAAAAAAAAAGTTAAATTTGCAGCCGTTCCATAATTTATTTTGCGAGAGCCCTCTAGTTATGCCTTCTAAGCTTTAAAGAGAAGAGAGGGGAGGAATCTGAAATTAGCCTAATTCTGGGTGTTATGACCCACATGTGTCGTGGGGGCCTGATCAAAACTTCCTTCAAAAAAAAAAAAAAAAAAGATTAAATTTAAGTTTCCAAAACACAAAACAGCTGCTTTTTTTCCCTCCTCCTTTATTATAAATGCGCTGCTATTTAGAATGAAACACCGCCAGGTGCACAAAAACGGTGACGTGATTGATGCTGGTGAACGGTAGATCCCAATAAGTCATGTATATTTAATGCACTAAATGATCTTTCACCTCCAATTTCACCTGATGGATTGCACACGCGTGGTGTGAAATATTACATGGCTGTATTTTTAGTTATGTTAACAGCGCTTTGCACACCACACAGACAGAGGCCACATGGGCTGATTATGTTACAGTGATAAAAATAATGCCAGCCATCCATCAGAGGCTCAGGGGGAAAGTCTATCGCTCTGAAGCTGCAGGGGCGTGGTGTGTGTGTGTGTGTGTGTGTGTGTGTGTGTGTGTGTGTCGAGGGGGGGGGGGTTATCTTTACAGGGTGAATCAAAGGAAGGCAATCACACACAGAGACTGTATTCAAACTCCGAAGAGTTTTCTCTCGGAGGAGACCAATCACAGGGCAGAGCTCACGCGGGTCCATCACGCCCAAGTTAAGGGTCCGGCGTCGGATCGGTTCCAATCACCACCTGGCGGGATGACAGGTTAGCAAAGCGCTGTCCAGCTAACAAGCTGCTTTTGTTGAGAAGCCATGTTGGCTTGTAAATTGGGCTACGAGAATAAAATCCGAGCCAAAAACAGGCAGGAAAGAAACATTTTTTAAATAAGCGTCGTCTGGATACGACGTCCGGCGAAGAGTGAAGGGTTTGATTTACCGAGCATCGTCGTGTGGTTGTGTTATTCAGCCTCCAAATGCCTTTGAATTATTAATTCCTCATAAAGCAAATGATAGAGCAAATGAAGTGCGCTGCGTTCCCGCACGTCCGGATGCTGTCAGCCAATAGCATGTGCGTACGATATCACGGGACTAAAAATTAAAAAAAAAATTTTAATTGGATTAGATTAAAATTTTTAGTCGGTAGGTTTTTATTTTTAATTTTAAAATTAATGAAAAATGAAAAAAAAAAAAAAACTACTAAAAATGTTAATTTAATTCAAAAAAATTAAAAAAAAAATTTTTAGCCACGTGATATCGTAAAAATTTGCGATGTAGTGAAGCTGTGCATCTTGAAGCGTGAAAAAGCGACGGATTACTGTACGTTTATGCACACCTTTAGTTTCCCCACGCCGCTGCGTCATTCCTTTCCAGACTTTTTTCCAGAATGAAGACGATCCTCAACCAAACCATATTACCTCTTTATGTCATCACTTCATAACGCAGGCAGCTGAATACGTCTACAATGACGCTTTGACATGATCGTTGTATTCCCCGTACGTCGATGTATTCGAGCAAACGGGAGGTGTTTTTTATGTTACAAGGCCAAATTCCAACCGGTTTCATATAAACTGAGAATTTTGAATTTACTCTTTTCAAAAAACGTCCTTCTGTGACTTTTTATCTCCAGATGATTTAATCACACAGAATCACACATCCAAAGGAAGCGCATTTCCATTAATGGCTTGTCTGCCTTCTTTTAGAATCCCACAGGAAAAAAAAAAAAAAGAAGTCAAAGCCAGCGTCGATCTGTTTTCATTTTAGATCAATGTCAGATTCTAGCATGACGATGCTTTGTAAAGAAAAGAAAAATGTAAAGGGAGCGTAAATGGCAGTGTAAAAAATGAACTGCTGGTGCCTCCTACAATATCCAGGCATCTCTTGTCGAAAAAAAAAAAACACACCAAAGTGCCAACGCTGTTCAGCAGATAATTGAAACTAGAGATTCAAGGCAGCATTTCTATCTCAGTTCTTTTGCTGGAATATTATACTATTGCATCCTTGTTTAAATGCAATTGCAGGTGAAACCTCTCATCGCTCCTCAAACTTCTTATTACTACCTTTAAAAAAAGAGACTGGAGATCAGATCAGGACGGAAAAAAATGAGGTAGAACCACAAGTTTCTATTCAGGAATGAAGCCCAAAAAAATACTATTTCCACCAAAAATATAAAATTCTAGTGTGAGATCCACACACACACACACATACACACACACACGGGGAAATGACGGGGCCGGAATCAACAGAGTTAATCTCAGGCAAAAATCACCTGGGGAATAACGGTCCCTCAGCTCATCAGTCCGAGGCAAAGTTGAGGAAGACATCTCGGGCAAACACCGCCATAACACATCCAATATCCCTGACATGTTTAGCTGTCTGCCCATGTGTCCCCCCCGCCAGAGGAGAAAACCTGCAGATTAAATCCTAGATAACGGGACAGACGACCTGCAAGGTGGGAATTTAGGTCCGTGTTTTGAACTTCTCCAACAGGGGAAGCAATTCTTTCGGACAGGGCCGGAATTGACACGGAGACACGTTTCCACGTTCCCGCAGAAAAAGAAAAAAAATGTTTTTCCTGCAGAAAACTGCAGCACGGACGCAGTTTATTGCTGCTATAAAGAAGAAACATTGCATTTGTTCACAACAGATTCCCAGGCCACCCCACGGGTTAATTATTATCCCTTTATAACTTTCAAAAACAGCTGAGTCCCCCTTTAAAAGTCCATAGACGATATTCCCTAGGACTAAATACACTGCCAGAAAAAACATCCCATAAAGCCAGCAGCAGGCTCGCTAGGCCTATTTCAAGAATGAATGTGGTTTGTTTAAACGAGTCCTTTTGATGAACTTCTTTGGAACCTGATTCAGATTTAATATCCGAACAGGAAAGGCGACGCTTCAACGCGCCGTTTAATCCCAGCATATACAATATAACTTAAATTTATTAAAGGTCACTGAGTCTGTAGAGAAATCCATGTGTAAGAACGCCATAACAACCAGACTGGTGCTGTTTGCACGCTGGAGGCGGGGCATCTGTAATCCATGTGGATGGGCGGGGCACTAGTACCTGTGTCCCCTTCTTCCTGATGCTGTGGCTTGGGAAAATTAAATATAAATATCTAATTGAAGTGGATTGTATTTCTGTTAGTCCGTTTTTAATGTAGTTGAAGATTAACATTCAAATAAAATCTCTATTTTTTACTATTTTTCGCTCAAAATTTTGTCGCGTCACACTCACCGAAAACTCGTAGGAGCAGAAGCACCGTTAACCAGATATAAAATAAATATTTATGTAGATATATATTTTTTTATTTTCATTATTCAGTGAAATAGTGCTCGATTTTTCAATTTATTTTTTTAAATTCAGTTCAAGGCTCTGCTACACACTCCGAAAGCCCAAAGGCGATATAAGGATAACGGTCACGGTAGTCTTTTGTTTGCTACATGGATATTTTAAGTTCAGCGTTTAAAATCATTGGAAAGAGACCTTCAACTTCAGTGTGTTTTTTATTACTATTTTAAGAGTTCAAAATGTTCCAAATGGGTTCATAATGTATATAAAATCACATTTTCTCTGTAGCAATTCATGGATATCGTGAGCAACACTGTAGTAAGTGTAGCGCCACCGTATCTCGTTCTTTACCACGTGTTGGTGGATGGATACAACATCAGTGAGACCGGATCTCGTTCTCGTTGTTGGAGTAAAGACGTAGCTCTGGAGAAGGAAAAGTACAGGGCGGAGGAGGGATTGCGGTAGCAGTCGGTGCGTGGTCACACGTGTTAAAGCATGGCGGGAACACGCTGAGAACCTCCAGATGCTGACAGCGTTCGGCGTTCTGTTAAACCAATGAAGTCCCTCCCTGCTCCGCGGCGCCTACCTCCTTTTCAACCCCTCTTCCAAAATCAAGAAGGAGAGACTCGAGGAGCATCATCGAATTACGGGCACCCCGTCACAGAATGAAAGGAAAAAAATTGTACAGAGCTGAGAAAATTGTATTTGGCTTAAAAAATGTTTTTTTCTTCTGCACCTGATTCCCAAGACAATGACCGCAGAGTCTCGACTGTTTCAGTATCGCACCATTTATAAAGCATAGGCTTGAATCAATATCATACTGAACAATGTGTATCCCAATTATTCTTGCATAGCGCTGATTCCTTTTAATGGAAATGTTTGTGGTGGTTTTGCTAACGCGCACATGGCATCCATATGGAGAAGTTTCCAAACGTCTCCCTGCGGTACACCGCCCGGTCTTGCGGGTTGCAAAGAAAAAGGACTTTCATCATCTCCCTCATAATCGACAAGCTTGTTATAACTGCGTCTGCACGCGGCCACGGGAAACGCCATTTGACATCTGTTGCGGAAACCAACGGTGAAGCGTTATTTACAGCAGAAGAAATACCGTAATTCAGCCGTACCCTCCCTTTTTTGCTTTTCTCCACCTGGATCTCCACCTTTAATTCTCCACACTCCTCCCAGCTTCACTATACATCCTGGTATGCTGCTAAAAAAAAATTAAATTATAGGTCATTTTGGTTGGGCTCCTAAAAATAGAAGGCAATCCACGTTGGCCGGCCAGCAGGTCTCTGCGGAGTCTGGCGAAAAATCAGAAATGTTAGACTGTAATACTAAAACAATGTTAAGAGAGAACTCGTGTCTCTCTGCCAGTAACACACACTAGTGTGTACCGTGGAGAGAACAGCCCTTTGGAAAACCTTGTTCCATTTGATCCACATGGCTGCACAAACATGATGTTTTGTTCAGGAAACCAGGGCTTTAAATAATTCAGCTGCTGGTTTGAATGAAGGAAGTGATGACAGAACTACTGGAACTATTCTTGGGCTGACTGTTATTTAGATTGATTACACTATTCTTTGAAGGTTATTTCATGTTTCAACGTTTAAATGCACCTGATTTTCTTTCTCGCTTCTTTGTCCCGCCGCTCTTTGCCTGCGGTGGGTTTGGGGTTAGGGGGTTGTTGCGGGGGAAGGGTTTATAAAATCGCCCAAAAACACAAAACACACCTCTGCTTTTTTTTTTTTTTTTTTTTGGATTCCATCATCCTCCGTTTCTCTCATGAAAGAAGGTGTTTTAGTGATGAAACCTGTTGAAATGAGCCAAACCATCTACATGCACTTACAGTCTTAAAGAGCACGTGCAGACATACGTTAAACAGGAGCGGTTGCACCAGAATCGATGCATTTTGCACCGAAAAACACAGGCGATGGAGTGATGAGAGATTGCCCTTCCTTTAATAGATTGATGAGAGTAAATTTAGAAGATCTGACTCCTCTTTGTTGTTCATTCAATCTACTGTATGTTTTGTTCAGGCCACCACAAATAAATACCAGTTTGGGAACCCCTGCTATCGTTCTATCTGTCGTTCCACCTAATATTCTGTTGTTTCAACTATTTGTCTATGTATGTGACTGGCGAGGACGGGGTGAAGGGGACAGCAGTAATTTCCTCCTCCTCCTGGTCGACAGAGAGCTCTGATGGGGCTGTAATGGAAGCCGAGTGTCACAACAACATTGGCAGGATGGGAATGCGAGGAGACGGCGGCGACCGAGGCCAAAGGGCTGAGCCACCGAGAACAAGGGGGACTTTTGATGAGCTGATTGTGATGAAAAAAGGGGGGGGAAGGGGCTGTTTGGGAGCAGTGAAATGGCTTCACACTGTGGGAGGAGCTAACAGGAAACACATTCTTTGTTTGTCATAGATAAGTTGGTCATAAAACATCTATTAGAGGGCGAGAGTAGTCATGAAAACAATAAAAGAGCTCATTTACACTAGGGATAGAGTTGTTAAAAACAGAATTGCAGTCTTTTAGTTTGTTTTAGAGGTAGAATCTTTGGCAGGAAGTAGATCACCAAGGGAACCAGTCCAGTAAATCAGGTGCATCCGGTATGATGGAGATGGTGGTAATGGGCGGACCTCGATGTGAGGATGATCTCATGACAGGAAACCCTGATGGGAGGATTGGGTTGGTAGTGGTATCATGGGTTGAGGCGTTGGAGAAGATGACATGTGATTGGATCACAGGGGAATGACTTATGCGTGACTAGCGAAGGGTCATAGATGTTCTAGTCTAGTTCCATAGAAAGAATCCAGAGTGAATCCAGAGAAATAGTCCATCTCGTTTCCACCATGTTTCCTGCCTGTATGGCCTGACAGCGACAGACACATACTTTGGTAACTTCTGATTGGTCGGTTGCCTCTCTTGGAGCATCCACCATTGCACACATGGACTCTTAAAAAGCCAGCATTACTAGTTGGTGCGAGGCCGAATGTGACTTCCAGTTTCCAGCGCCAGAGTTGAATGTCTCGCTGCTTCCACCAGGCTGCCTAAAGGTCGCCGCCGCCTGCACTGGCTCTAAATGCTGGCGTTGGACGTAAATGTCCTGGAGAATTACCCACCGTGAGCTTAATTCCTTGAAGGACAAAGCTGCTCGTATCAGCAGGCACTAACAACGAAGAAGAAACATTCTTTTCGGTATGAAAAGCGGTAACTCTGGTTTGCTGAGTCTTCTGCAGTCAAAGAAGGCAGATGGGAGAAACCAGGAGGAATGATTTGAATGTTCTGTTCTAGCAACCGGAGCATGTGGAATTAGATGGCAAGATGTTGCCTTTTTTTGAGCCGAGATTCCGATGACAGACTGCGATGAACATAGAATAACTAGAAAGAGCCAAGCAGCAGCCTGAGAAATGGCGTTGTCGTTGAGAAGAGAAAGCTGGAGACGATGTTTTGAGGCGTTGTCATTGGCACCCTCAGGCAGAGAATGGAGCGACGCTGGCTCTGTGTAGAGCCGGAGAGAAACAGAAAAGACAAGGGCAAAGACCAGTTAAATCCACTGGTATTCATGCAAATGAAAAACCGCTGCAGCTTATTAAATTTCAAGGCTTTGTTTTGTCCTTCGTTCTCAAATGTTGCAGTCAATCTGAAGCCGAGCGAAATGTCAAACTTGTATCAGATTATATTCAAACTATGGTATCGTCTGCGGTGAAATATGTTCCTATATGTAGCAGGAGTCTTCAATAAATGCAGCGGGGATATGTAGACATCCCTGTGGGGGTTATCATCATCTATAAATCAATATTTTGTGTCGCCATGAGCAGTGAAGGAATATATTCAGTCTGCAGCTGTTACACATTCATTAGCTGCAAGAACACAGCCTAGACAGCCAGCATATAAAGAGGAATATACCCTCCTAAGTGCCATCTTTTCAACGGGATGTTGCGAATTGGCTTCTGCGGTGCTGCTTTCTCATCAGCCATTCATTGTCAAACCAAACCAGTGGTTAGCTGTCATTTCCTCCATTACCTCCCCTGCCAACGAAGTCCCTGTTTCCTTAAAATATATTCTAATCTTCCTCGAATCTAGCTCACTTATTGTCGAGGTGAACATCCCCAGGCGGGAATGACAGCGACGGCGCCGATGCACACAGCTGACCCCACTCCAGTTTCCTCCTCATCTCATTTCTACCTGGCTGCACTCCACCGGAGAGAGAAAGAAGAAGAAGGCAGTCATCCTCCAAATGGAAATAGCCACTTTGAAGGAGGCCCCGGAAAATGGGCCGTCCCCTTGTGTAGTTTCGCTAGAGACTGGGGCATCAAAGAGCTCCACTGCTACGGCAAAGGATACTAATGATCCCATGACGCTTGGAAAGGGGTGCTGGAGCGTTAACCTCGCTCTAGACAACCCATCCTATGTAGGTCAAAATGAATAGGTTCTGCCTCAACACCCATCTACCTGAAAATGACAGATTCTGGCCTCCTTTTCCCTGTTCTAACACAAAGAGACAAAGGAGGACAGTTTGTGACACATTTTTGGACTTTACTGCAGTCGATGCCACATTGGGAAAAGCTTTACCATCCTAGTTTCAGTATCTTTAAACAAACTGACAATGTTTTGCCCATGTTTCTCCAATGGACGACCCAAACGCTACCTTCAGAGGAAGCCGTGTGTTTTTCCGTGGTTTAATCAGCCACCTTACGTCCTACATGCTTGAAAGGGAAAGGTTGGGAGTGTTTAGTAGGTTGGAGTCTGCACACTCACCACTCAATGCTGCTAAATCCCACACATTAGACCTAAAAGGCAATCTCTGAACTAGAGGGCTACATTGAGATTGGGGTCGTTCAGGTTCAGCTGGACCTTCGCAGATATTTAAATCTCGCGGGAAAGGGCAACGCTACCTTGGTCACGTCCAAGTCGACCAAAATTATCAGATTTAGCTGGGCGGAAGATTAAACTATTATTTGATCACAGCGAAAGCCAACCTTTAGTATATTAATTCTTGTCACGTGTTTTCTAAACTGAACATTAGTGCTCAGTTCAAAATCAATATCCATGTGTTTTTCACCCTCTTGAGAGGAAACGAGCACCTTTTAAGCTTGATGTAGCGAGGCTTTCATTCCAGACACAATGACTCGCCCAGATGAATCTTCTCGGTGAGAAAAAAAACACATTCTCGTCATTAGACTCGCATCTTAAAGGCCTCATGCGCCACCATAATGTGATGTGAGTAATGTCAAGTGCGATATTGATTCATTCACATGCGTTCCCTTGCAACAGTGGAATAAAAGACATTTGTGAGAATTAATGAGCTGATTGGATTACGATGCAGTGTAAATTCCCACTTTCTGTACCCCTTATGAGGTAATAATAACACAATTTATTCATACAGACACATTGCCAGATTAATTTTCCACCAATTTTGAGCAATTATCATTATTGGGGAGGAATTTTATTCAAGATAAATGAGGTGAAGAAAAGTTTTGTCGGCTTCAGTGCTGATGAATACACACACAGTGCATCCTTATTAAGCACCACTTCTAATTCCAGAAGCACTCTCATTCATCTTTCATTAACATTTATTTTAGACACTTATTTTATTTGTTTTCCTCGCTTCGCTTTTATACACCCAAGGCTTGTTTCCACACACAAAAATATGTCTACTGTAGGAAATGGGAAGCCAGTTGCATCCTCTTTAAGGGTGTTTAAAATGCATTTAAGAGATACGTGTCTGTGCAAACGCCCTCGTATGTGATATGCAGTCAGAAGGAATCAGACTCCTCATTTCTCTTTATGCTACGTTCACATTTACATAACAGCGACAGGGTCACACGTATGAGGCTGCGAAAGGGCCGCACAATCTAATTTCTCAAAGAAATGTTCATTCCGTGCTGCTATTTCTCATTATGAACACCTTCTGCGGCTTTATTGGTTGCCATGTCAATACGTGTGTAAACCAGGAAGTTAATTAGCAACGTTTTTACCTCGCTGCCGCCTTCATGTTTTTATGCATCGATAAAAAAAGTTCTTCAGCACCCTATATTTCAATATAGCATCTTTACACGATACTATGTGCAGAGGATTTTTCTAGCCACGTGGATTCATCTACATGAAAGAGCACCGAAAACACATTTAAGACCACAGTTAGAGGTGGTCTGGTACACATATGTCACATTCTTTCAGCAGTGTGCGCCCAATGTGTACTGAAATCTTTAGCACAACAACAAGAAGCCACAACAGGCGTCTTGGGTAGCAAGTTCTTTCTCGCCAATGTGATGTTTGTGAACAAACGGCCGGAGCTGATTTCACCATAGAAACAGTGACTGTGATCGACTCCCTCAGAATCACACTTTACAATCGTTTATTCATTTGCATTTAGCAGTCGCGTTTAGCCAAAGGGTCTTACAAGTAGCTTTGGCATTGGGGAAAATGTCCTTGTAGTAAATTTGGTATTAGATGAAATGAATCAAAGTGTCTGGTTTTACCTTTTACAGTTATTGAGTAAAATATTTATAGGCTGCTTCCATGGTGAAAGTCCCCAGACTAGCTTAGCCAGGTGTTTCCTTGGGATAGACATGCTAACATCAGCTATCATGACTGACAAGATGTTTCCTTTGGTTCATCCTGCTAAAGTTAGCGACAGTCCTCGACCAGGTGTTTCCTTTGGTTGGTCACGCTAACGTTAGCGACAGTAAAAAAAACAGGAAAAACCTTGTGGAACAATGTCAATGACACTTTGGAAATACCTTATTACTTTCAGTGAGTTCAACATGCGTTACACGTACTGTTTATTAAGGTTTAGCCAGCGGCGTCATTCGGGTAAAGTTAGATGAAGATTGTACAACATTATTAGACTATAACACGTGATTTTGTTGCACATGGGGTTGATTTGCAAATGAACAAAAGGAATAGTTTTAAGTGGAATCAGAGATATTTCGTTGGAAAGGGATTTAAGACAAACCTGAAGGATAAACTCAAAATATCCAACTGTTTTCTGGTCTGCGGCGGTCCTGTTTACATCCCCTGGCCCAAGCAAACCTCTTAACTCTGTTTTGATGGCTTAAATAAAGGTTTCCGAGCAGCGCGACGACCCACGAGCCCTGCTTCTTAAATCTTCTCTGCACAGTTGAATTTCTCGTGTTGACTCCCATTCATCTGTGCCTCCGTGTCGGCTGACACCAGCCTCGTGTTATGCCAGCAAGAGTAGCTCGTGAACTTGTTTGATTTTGTTGTAGGTCTGCAGAGCTCGCTTTTTGATTACAGTGCATCTCCGTTTTTTTGTCGTCTTTTGATGAGAAAACCTTTTTAAGACAGTCTTTCATTCCACGGAGTAATAACAGCTTGCCTTTCCAGTTGTGAGCTGCTATTTCGCTACCATGATGACAGCTAAGTGCCCCAGTAGTGTGTTCTACTGACGATGTCAATCGTATTTTAAGAACCGCATAATTGACAACCTCTCAGATCCTAATGGATCTTTTAAAGCTGCATTTCTCAAATCACTTTCTACTGATTTTTTTTTTCTTTTATTTTCAATTTCATGCTGTTTCTAAAGGGATGCACTCCCCGAGAGAAGCCGCGAAACATGTTTAGAAGGAATAAATACTGACAGCGTTCGTTCCATATGTAACGTAGGCTACACTTTGTGGACAAGTGAAAGATAAATGAAACGATAATAACCTCCGCCTCTCTTGTATACACTATTTAGAGGGAAATCTTGTGCATCTTTTTCCTCTGCTTGTGTGCAGCCCAGTTGTCGCCATATCTGTGATTGTATCTCCATGCTCTATGTGTGCATTCCTATACACTGAGTGCACTATGTCCAGAAGCAGTCCTGTGATGCACCAGACTACAGACTAGAGATACGCCAGCACTCCAACTCCTCTTTCTCCTGCAACTGCAAGACATTTTCTATCTCTGCAGATTATTCCCAGCCAGGCCTATAGCTTTCATCTAAATGTCAGCGGCAAAGGCGTGTCAGAGAGATAAAAGCTCAGATAGAAGACCAACATTCAGGCATATTCAACGGTGCGGGGGTAGCAGTAGAGAGCGGAGGATTGTATATTTGTCGGGGTAAGGTATTGACGGATGCTACACACTGTGATCTATAGTCTCTCTCTGTGTGAAAACACCTTTTTTGCCGCGGATCTAAAGTTTTATCTCCTGATTTTGTTTGTCTTCGGTTTTGGCGAGTTTGGATGGGACTCCCGCGGTGAATGACGTCTGATTCCATTCCATTCCATTTTTTTTTTTTTTTCCCCCCTCGGCATCTTTTATTCACCGGGAGCAAAAAATTCATGATGCAAATTAATTTCCAGATGCCTCGCTCTTCTATCCTTCCAGCCTTTTTGAGTGCCATGGCACAGCTCATAAAGACAGACTGGCGGTATCTAGGCCACCGCCGTTCGCTATCAAAATAATAAATACGATTAAACAAACAAGCTTTATGAAGTGAAAATGTCTTCTTTTTTTTGGCGTTTTCTTCTCCACCCTTCGCCCTCACTTGACCGCGACGCCTCGGCGCCTTCGGCTCAAAGTCCCTCAAGTCTTCCTGTTTCGTTTGACCCGGACAATCCTTTACCCAATGATGCGCATGATGCGGTCCTCAGCGGGGGTGGGGGGGGCTGCCACCCTGGCAAGACTCCCTTTCAGCCTGAACTTTAACACAAGGTCACGGCTTCACTCTCTAAGGGGGCGACAGCCACAGATGGGGGCCCAGGCCGCCCGGGTTCACCGGCTGGGCTTGATCTAGGAGCTGAATCCCGGCAAGACAGAGCCGCATCTGTATCCGCCTGTTCACAAATAAAAAAAATAAAAAAACACAGCTCTGTGTTTATGTTAACTCACAAAGATTGGTTTCACCGAGCACCGAGGATAATTACCAAGGGCTTTCCTTTATTGAATGGTAATTACAAAAGACAAATAGACTCCAAGCAACTGACTTCCTGAGTAAAACAACTCTCTCCAACTTGCAAAGCTGTGGGTGGTGATGCCAGCCAGGAGCAGGGAACGTTTATTGGTGTTGCCGTCCATTCAAAAACACTGAAACAGCCAAAAGGTGTCTGATTATAAAGGGAATAATTATACAGTTTAGCGTGTTACGGTACAAGCTCTCTTTATTTTCAGCGAGTGGAAATTGCTCACAGCTTAGGTGAGGGTAATAAATCAGAAGCCGTCATAAGCGAGCGCTCACGCCTGCTGCTTGGCTCCTTCAATCCCACAATATTTCCAGTGAATCCTCCCGACCTTCACATTAATGTCGTAACGACCTTTGACGAGCCTTCCTTCTTCCAAGGCCGGCCTGGTCGTAACGTATATACGAGCGGATATGGAGATGGCACATCATCACCGTAATTGACTTCTGTCCAGGTCTTGACTGAAGGTCACGCAGGCAGCCAGACAGATGAGTAATTAAAATGTCTTCTGCTGTTTAAGACACTCATTGAAGTCCACCCTTCATTTGGTACATCATTAGTCATGCTACGACTGACTCGAGCTGTATATCACGAAACTTCCCCGGCGCACATTTTCATTCGCACACAATGTATAATCATTAGCAATATCCTAAGTAATTGAAGGTGGCACTTGGGAAATGGTTACCTGACACTGACAAGCGGAGGATGGAGGGCGCTGTCAGCGAGGTGCCAGGCGTGTTCACCCCCCTTTCCTTCGCTTCATCAGTCACGACCTGTCAAAAAACGCGGCAAAAACGGGTTCGAGTTGAAAGCGTACGCCCAACTCCGGTTCCCTCCACTTTGAAAAGGATTAGAACGAATCCGTAAATATCTCATCTTCAGTCAAACACGACTCCGCGCAATCGTCCGCGCCAATTAAACGCCGACTGTCGAGCCGGTGTTTACCGTGCAAGTCCTCGCTAATCAATTTAGTTTAATACTTGATTGTTTTAAAAAGCTTCTCCAGAGCCACTTTTGCTCTACAAGAGGACAAACAACTCCAATTAACTCTTAAAGCAAATATCCCTGAAAAGTCAACACCAATTACCGTTGGAATATTTAAGCCGGAATAACAATAAGAGGAGAAAGAGGGGGGGCGAGAACATTAGAAAGACAAATAATGGCAAGAGTGCGTCGAAAGGGGCAAAAATGCAGGTTGGAATTGTAGGCGTATGCAACTGAATGAAGCAATTATGTGCATATGTCTTCACAATGGCCCTTCTATACAGATTTAATGCATTTGTTATAGTGTTTTCTGTGAAAGACGACACGCGGAAATAAATGATTGATCCCCAACATTAACGTACGTCCTTATGCAAAGCTTACAAACTGTTATTTCTCACTGAATGAATTAAATTACGAGATGAAGCCATCATGACTTTACTTTATCTGAGCAGAGTAATTTGTAGGAGGTTCTGAAACGTTGCAGATGTAGTTATTCGGCTTTCTTCGGGCAAATTGTTCCGCGATTCAGCAGCTGTCAATGTGACTAATTGTTAGGCTTTTCTATTATCTTGTCTTGGAAGCGAACACCAATGTTCACGCAGTTGTAAACAGGAACAATGTGCACACTCACCCGTTCACCAGCAGATACCAACACACACACGAAAAAAAAACACAAATATAGTGAGCGACAAACAGAACGGTTGTCCCTGTGTTCGCAGTAGCGCCGCTCTGCAACAGCGCCGCCAAGACAAACCTTCGCCTTTATTGTGTTTGGCAAATAAAGTGATTTGTGGGTCTGTTTTTGAAACAGCGCACCCATAACTGGAAAAAGAAACGGATGACACGCACCCGGACGCTTGTGCAATCACGCGGACGGCTCTGGCCGGCTGTGGTGAGCGAAGGGAGAATGGACACATCACAGCAGCCCGCGGTGCTGATGGAACCCGGCCCGTCCGTGGCCTCGCCAATCTGTCATCTACCGAGTGCCCTGCGCGTATGCACACACACACACACACACACACACACACACCGCTCACAACCTGAGCGCTAACCCATGAATCAGTCATCTCCTTGCTCTTCCGCAGCCTCCACTCACCGCCATTCGTTTCCTGACTGACAAAAGCAGAAGGTTGGACTGTCACAGCTTGGTTCCTCTCCTCCCTGTAGGAACCTGTGTGGAATAGCAGCTCTTTGATTCCTGTGTGAACCGCAGGCTCGGCTCAAGCCCGGGGGCGGCTTTATGGCCTGGCGGGGTCACCACCGGGTCGGGTGTTTCTGTCAGGAAAAGTTTTTTAGAAACATTCTGGGTTGAGATAAAGCGTCCTTAAAAACACAAGCGAGTTGGAATATATAGAGATCCTCTGCGTTTGGACTGATATCCCCACCAGTCGGCTCATTTTACTCCAGACTGCGAATGTCACTCATTGTTTCCGATCTGCACGGTCGCCATTTTGTTCTGCCTGTGTTGTACTGCCTGTTGTTCTGCCTGTGTTGTACTGCCTGTTGTACTACCTGTTGTACTGCCTGCTGTACTTCCTGTTGTTCTGCCTGTGCTGTGCTGCCTGTTGTACTGCCTGTTTACCATGGGTCAGAGAGGACTTCAATTTCATCTGTGCTGTATCTCGTACATATATGGTACACTTGACAATAAAGCTGACTTTGACTTTGACTTTCAGACGCTTAGCTGCGCCGTCTCATGTTGCTGTCGGATGCTAGCGTCAACTATGATGTCATCTAAAATATGCATCAAATTATTTCACCTGATTTAGAGGCTGATAATCTCTCACATTTCACTGCACCACCACCAGCGACTCCGGACTTACCTGGAAGACTGGTTGAGTATCTCGATTGTGCGACACAAACTAGCTAAAAGTTGCTAGATAGCCCTTTACACAGGGCCTGATGTCAGATCGCTGTGAGAGGCCAAACAATACGAGATTAATAAGGAAGGGGAAAAGTTTTACTCAGCTAATTTATTCTTGTATCTTGTAGTAGGTGAGTCAAAGCAAAGGAGACTATAATGATTGGCCTGACCGCCCAACTCTACCCCACGCAGGCCTCGCAAAAGTCTCTAACCTGGCAGGTTGACAGCTCGCCAAAACTTTGTCCAATTAACAAGCTACATTTGAGTCCATGTGACTTTTGTTTACAAGCCCTGGTTGGCTTATAATTGGGAAGTTCTGGCTTCAATGAATCAAGAGTAAAAATGCACCAAAGTAAAGTCGACTGTGGTTGACAGAGAAGAGAAACAAACCGCCAGGCACCGGTACCTACAGTATCGATGGCTTGTCAGATTACATTCATCACATTATGCTGCTCTGTACATTCACAGCCTTTCATGGAATCCCCCTCTGCAGGAATGAAAGGAAAGAATAGGGCTGTTGGGAGATGCGCTTCAGTGATTTTTAAAATACGATATTATTTCCTGCAAATGCACCAAAATGGACGCTGATGACCGAGCAAAACGTCGGTGCAGAAAGCTGTGAATTCCACCGTCTTCTATCCTCTTTTCCGGAACCCAAATGAGAGGATCAGAGATGGGGGGGGAGGGGGGGGTGAGCAGTTGCATATTCGCCCTGCGTTGTGTTTGTCTGATAAACTTGTTTTTTCCTTGCAAGCCAACAGCAGCAGCGGCGGAGGTATGCAACATCCAAACCCCCCCAACCCACCCCACCCGGTTCATGAATAAAACATTTTGCAAAGACAATCAATCTCTCTTTTGACACATAAAGTCAAATCACACGTCCGTTTCTCTGATGGCTGTCTGCTAGAAACGCCAGCGCTGTCTTTGTTGAGCGTGTCAGGGAGGAGGTGAGGGAGATGGAGCAGGCAGAGAAGTCCATTATCTGTTCTCTCTCACTTAAACAACGTGGCTTCCCCCCCACCCCACTACCACCACCATCACCCCCCTCCCGCCATCACCTATGGACTTTCTCCCATGGTTCAGCAGCAGGCAAGTCTGATAATTGGTTAGACTGCTGCACAGTCAGAGAAACACTGTTCTTTTCTTAGCTCATTAGAGACAGCCATACAGCTGCATGGAAATTTCAATAAGCTTTTTTTTTTTTTTTTTTTTTTTTTTTGGATACAACCCACTCTGACATTTGCAGATATTCTATTGACTGAATACTTTCATTCTTACACCTAGGGGACGTGGCATATTTATTTATTGTATTTATTTGATTTGGCTCACGCGGCTAAAGGGCCAGAGCTACTCGTCTGAAAGGATGGATCAAGCGTGTTAAATCGCACGTCTGCGTGGAAGTAAAACGCCATGTCGTCTACGTCGGATACATATAGGGCTGTTTATCTGGAAGGCGGCGCTTTAATTGTGTTAACCGTATTGAAGGCTTTCATCAACCTACGCTTTGTTTGTGCATCCGCTTATGGAAGCGTCGAACGTCGCAGGATGCATTTATTAGCAGATCGTACATTATGCAAAAGGGACGTACAGCACACACACACACACATACACACACACACGCTAAATGTTATGCTTGCTTCCTACTGTTTTAGCCTTAGCAGGAGACCGTGCTAATGATTGAGTCTGTGAGCGTTTTGCATCGCAGGTTGATTAATAGATTGTCAAAAAATAGATGAGCAGCATCAGCTGTTTGGCCAAGTCTCTTTTAAACTAAGACGAAACACTAGTTTGATTCAAGGAAGTTCTAAAAGAGACTTCAACAGTGGAAAAGGGATGGTAAAAAAGCTTAATAAGTCACAATTTTTAATATTTTTACAAACAAAATGTACAAAAGTGTGAATGTCGGAATTGTTTCAAAATGACCAATTTGACGTTAGCGTAACATTTTGTGAGCTGGAGATAGATAACTCACTTTTTTCATGAAAAACATGATAAAATAATAACGTACAACATGTTTACATCATGTTATTTATTTCAAAAATACAGTAATCCCTCACGCATTCGCGCATCAACACGCGCGACTTCATCATGTCGCAGATTTTTAGTAGGCAGTCACGTGATACCGTACACGCATTCTATTGGCTGACGGTATCAGGAAGTGTGCTACGTTCCGTGAGTCTCGGACTTACATGAGACACAACAGTGCTTTAAACAGTCTATCAGAGTGTTTTAAAGGTAAGACAGATAGAATTTGGTGTAATATCAGTATGGGGAGGGTTCATTAACGTTTAAATTACCGTAAATAATAAGATAAATAGTTTGTCGCTCTATCGTGGAGTTCGTTAATCGCGTGTGGTTCCTAGAACGCATTAACCGCGAGGAACGAGGGCGCACCGTATACAAAATATATTCGCAAACAAACCAACAAGCATTCTTTGGAGACATTTTAGCATTTGACGTTAGCGGTCTCGCTCTAAACAAGAAAAATTATCCCAGTTTATCCTCCACACACTCTCATAACGACCCAGGTATGTGTTGACGATATGGGCCGGGCTTGGCCTTTTTTTTTTTTTTTTTTGCCTTGCCATTTGCTAGGCCTTGTGGGATATGACTAATGGAGTGTTGTGCTTAAAGGATTGTGGTGTCTGGTGCGAGTGTCCTGGGTCGTGGTGAAGTTAATTACCTCGGATTGAACAGTTACTTCGTCCCCCCCCCCAGGGGAGCCGGTCTGCAGACGGCGGAGGAAAGCGATGCGTCTTGAACTGGCTGCATATCCAGGTCACTGCCGGGAAAAACAACACCTTTTTTTTTATTATTTCTTTCTAAGCTTTAGCCCTCCTGCGCGTCTCCTAGGTCTCTGCATATGGCTTAAGAGTCAGACTCATTTCAGCGGAGCCATAGGACGCCAATGCCTCCCCTTAAGGAGGGAGATAATGACCGCCTCTCTCACGCCGCTGTTTATTCCCAAATGTACTCGCTTACCTCGTCCTCTTTTCAAACACCCGTTCTCTCTGACCTTCCACAGACCGACAAAACGTGTTTTTCCCTTTATTTAAGATTTTCTAAAACAGGTTGCAGAAAAGCCAGCTTTCCATTTTTCAAAGAGCACAATGAGTACGCCGTACACATGATGAGAGAGGAAAGATTTACCTCCAAACAAAAGGAAAGCCTTTTTTATTTCCACCTGGTAAGCATCAATTTTCTGTAATGACAGCGGTCACTTTTGTAGATGTTATCAGCTACGCCTGGCTTTGTAATTAACCCAACATTAACCGCCGGCTTGGCAACGCCATCATCCGACGAACAGCTTTGACTTTTCCATGTTTTCAGCTGAATAGCATGCACGATTCTTCTTCATCCACCTGTTTGTTTGTTTTTTCTCTTCTACCTCGGAGGCGGTTGGATTCTCACACGCACAAACATACGGAATATTTTAAATGATATCAAAAGCGATGTGAGCGTAGCAACACTGGATGTAGTTACAATGGAAGGCGAACGTGAGACCCTGGCCTCATTGATTCTTCATTTGGTGTAAACTGTGTCGCGTATTGGAGAATACATAACGGCTGTATTGAACACATAAATTTTACTGAGTCTGCAATCGCCATGGAGCCTAAAGAGATCATCAAGTTTTAATAAACAATAAGTGGTTATTATAAGGACGCTAACGTGAATGAGCACTGAATCATTTTCACGAGGTTGTAATCTGGACGTGAAAACGTAATCTGGATGGAATTATAAGGATGCTTGAAGTCGTCAGAGGACGTATATTTTCTACTCAATGAAAGGAAGTGGTTGAACTGTTATTGGGGGATGGGCGGCGGTTGGCGATGGCTAAAGAGAGGATTAGCCGACGCAGAGAGATCTTTCAACGCACCAAAAAAAAAAAAAAAAAAAAAGCAAATAAACGCATGCAAACAAAGAGCGAGGTCACGGGGAGTGGGAAGCCTGAACAGCTGTGCCGTATGAACGGGGTTTAAACGCCACGGGATGAAGAGCGGATGATGACGAGGAGGGGATTGATGACCGACACGCCCTACAGACACACAATCGTTTTAAAAGAGAGGCAGATACCGGAGGGTGACTTCAGATACATTTTCCGTGCATGTCGTGAAACGATTTATCGCGACTATTCCACAGTCGGGCGTCGTATTTTATGAAGGGGCCTATACCGTTTGTGCGCCAAACTAGCCAACTAGCTACGTGTGAGTTTCCGGCGAATCCGAAGTGACAGAAACGATCGCTTAGGTGTCCTAAAGGTTAGTTGTGTGGACTAAAATCCAAAGTGTCAGCTCATTTTATTCACAATACCACACAGAAAAGGGCAAAGAGGTAAAAAAAAAAAAAAAAGGCACTGGATAAACTTCATTCCGGAGTCGCCTGACCGAGGCATTGAGGCTTTACAGCTTCCTAAGATCACAAAGTAGCCTCAAAGAGGAAAAAACGTGGAAAAACACATCAAAAAGAGCTCCATCTGTCGCACTTTAGATGTCAAGCCTTAAACACTCAACCTCTCGCCTCGCTCTTAAGATGTCAGGTCTTAAACATTCAACCTTTTGCACTACAAAAAAACCACTGACGCATCCCAAACAACTGCGCTCCACGCAACAATAACGACAATTCGCTTTGAGAAAATAATTTAATATGTGTAGAGGGAGAAGAAATTAAAAATAAATGAATAAAAAAAAACACTGGAGAAATCCCCACGAGCACTGGAGCGTTTATCATGGGATATATATCCCCAACTAGTTGGCAAGTGTGCAATGAAGCCTGCCACAGTGTCACGCCGCGCCGTGGCTTTTAATAGGAACACGGCTTAAGAGGCCCTTACATCTTTCGTTTCACTTGAAGTTGTCACTCAGTAATCCCTCGGTAAAGTGTAATGCCGCTGGATTAGCGCCGCAACCCCCAGATTTTCCAAATTATCATCTGAAAAAAACCCACTGAATGATGTCTCTAATAGGAACCAAATTATGCAAAAAGAAGAAGAAGAAGAAGACGAAGAAGTCCGTCCACCGATTTCTACCCTCTTTCAATTCGCCGTGTCACTTTTTTCTCTCCAACTTCCACAACGAGCAGATTAGCACGCCGCTGTGCTCATGTCCACTAGCTGGAACTTAGAAGGGAGGCAGGAAAAGGGGGGGGTCCGTATGAATATACAGCATCAGAGGAGGATTTATTAATAGGGGGCAGTCTCAGTCCATCTGTGTTGAGCTGGTGCCTAATCCTTCCCTGAATGAGACTGTACAAATTCCCCGTGATGGCCCACATCAACAGCTGCTGGAGTGGGCGGGGAGGATGAGAAGCAAAAGAGAAAGCAAAGGAAAACACATCCAAGGCCTCCACCCACTGTCCACACTCCCTGGAGTCATCTTAACCAAAAGCTGAAACCCAAGGCTGACCATGTTTGTTGTGATCGCTAAGCCCGGAGACTTCCACTTTCAGGATAAAGATGATTTCCACTGGCCCTCCTCCAAACCCACACACCAAGTCTGACTTAGATTCTTTTTTTTTTTTTTTGGCAAACTGTTACTGTCTGCATTCTCCTCTTCTTCTTCTTCCTTCTGCCTCCTCGTATGGCACTTTCATGTCTCTCTCTCCAAGTTAAAAGACTGTGAAGACTTCCTCCCTCCCCCTCCACCACCCCGGTGCATCTCTGCACACTTCAACCACGCTAAAACACAAGCATTGGGGGGGGGGGGTATCTTGTGCTTTTTTTTTTTTTTTCATCTTCGTTTTCTCGACTTGATATTAAAAAAAAAAAAAAAAAAAATCCTGCAAAGTCACGCCGTCGCCTTTTCTTCGTCGTCGTGGTTGGCGACGACGGCCTGCCTGCTCCCCCGTCGAGACTCTGGATAGAGAGAGTCTTTCTTTCTTTTCTTCAGACACAGCCAGGGGACACCGGAGGGGAAGGAAGGATGATGGGGAGCTTCGGCCTGCCCCTCGCAGCACAATTGGGCTGCCTGCCACGAGCCCGATGATTTATGATGCCGTCAAAATGTACACTGTTTTTTCTGTTGCCTCACCAAGGGGTCACCGTGTCGTCTTAGATGCCTCTATCTCCCCGTGTGACCGCAATCCAGAAAACAGCCGCTAATCTACGGAAGTCAGCGTCCATTTATCTGTTACGCCTGATGTTAAAATACTAAGTCCCCCTGATTTTTAACATTCTTTCTTTATTTCCCCGATGCTGTGATAGGATCCATTCTCCGGCTCTTGCTGCAAGAAAGGAGCGGTAATTTAGACGCTGTGTGCCGACATAGTCTTCAGATGTTCTCACCAATTACTAGAGAAACCTGCAGAGCTGCACGCAGACATAGAAGGGAATATTAGGCTTTGAAAATCACCTTAAATGGTGAACCGGTAAATTTCTACCTTTACATATGCATGAAGCTGTGCTATTCAAATCTCTGTAGAGCATCCAGGAGGAAAAAAAAACAAAAAAACAAAACTCCCACACACCTTTGCAAAAAATCTTGGAAGAAGCGGAATTACCATCATTTAATGGGACATTTTTGTTTGTGCTTTTACTGCCAAATCTGGAAGAGTAAACGCGACGTGACAAACTGTTTAGGTGTGTGGCTAATTCATTTACCCAACCCCCACCACACACACACACACACACACACACACACACACACACACACCTCCACCCGGCCCTGACAGGTAGAGAGATTTCTCTCCGTCAAAGGACACGGCTCGGCTGATTAGCTATGCCCGGACGCCGAGCCCCCCCCCCCCCCTCGCCATCAGAGAGAGGTCGAATGGATTTGGCTTCGGGAGGGGTGGGGTAACAGGAGGATAGGGGGTGGTTTTGTTGACTGTGAGAGCACGAGCTGAGGTTGCATGCTAATAAACACAGGGTGTCACAGTGTCATGCAAATATAAACTCCCCTTGGCCATTTTTTTTTTTTTTTTTCCTACATGTCTGATGCTGCTTCTCAAGTTTCCATCCGGGCGCCAGCTCCTCAAATTTTGTGTCCCAAAATGCCATTTAAAATCCTTTTCCAACGCTTCAACTGTGGTTTATTGAGTGGCGTATCTGAAGTGCCACCTCCCCCCAAAAAAACTAGCACTCCTGTGCAAGAGTCTACGAGGACTCCAGCGAAGCCAAGTGAAGACTTTTCAATAAAACCCACCCCCCCCAAAAAAAAAATCACCACGGCTTGATTTTGCATCCGCGAATCACTCATCTGAAAATGAAAGTCTCATCATGGTGATATTTCTTTGTTAAAAAGTATGAATATTTGCCAATAAGGTGTTCACGATCTGGGATAAATTAGTCTTGCGGGCCTCACTGAGCTGCAAGAAAATCCTTTAAAATATTCCCCTTCGCTAATCTGCTGATCGGCATGAGGTATGGCTGCCATTCCTGTCAGCAGAGAATTATGTTGATTACCGCACAATGTCAGAAAATATGCAGCAAGTCGGGGGTCCTCCAGACGCCGTTATAGCTCTGCACATGACACATTTCCACTCAGTGGAGAGTAATCACAATATTATGGTGGGTATGGATCAGACTTCCTGGATTGTGTTTTTCTTTTGAGCAGAATTGAGACCTAATAACTTTGAAAAATGCTGCTTGGGAAACTTAGGTCGATTAATTATCGGAAGTAGGATCCCTCTCGTTAAATATCTACGTTAAGAGCACAGAGACCTTATCAGTTTTTTCAAATTAGTAATATGAGCATGGAGGAAACAGCTGTCTCACTGTTAGCATGCAGAAACGCTTTAATTGGCTTCATGCTTAGATGCTTTTGCCAGCATCCTATAAAAACATGTTATAGCTGCTTCCTATATGGAGCCACTGCACCGCACTGTAAGTTAAACAGCAGTTCTACAGTCGTTAGGAGGTAAATCAGATGGACTTCACTGACTAAAGCAGCGTAACTTCAACTTTTTTTTGCCTTTATGTATGTAGCTTTCATTTTGAAACATACGGTTTTAAATAAATACACAAATGAAATGTCAAATTTGCTTTTTTTTTTTTTTTTTTTTTAGTCAGAACTCCCAAACCGAGTCTTATGTCAACGTGAGTTTTTCAATTCAAACTGGAAACGAGCTTTTTCAGAGCCACAAGTGACTGTTTGAGTAATAGCAGCACAAGTTTCACGCGGCGCTAGCTGAACAAGGCGGATTTGACCTACGATTGGCCGCAGTCGCTAACGATGACGATCAGGTGACGCTGCTGTGAGTGAACGGAGATACACTTCCATCGCTGATGAATAGACTGCATTGTTTGAAAGAGAGAGAATGTGTATAATCCTACTTCAAGCAATATTCAGAAGGTTGAGAAAAAATATTAAATAAGAAAAAACAAACATCACTTGATTGTTTGTGCGTCCTCGAGTTACGGGGGGGCTACCAACGGCTAGCCTGAGGGCCAAATCCAAATCATGAGATAGTCCCATCCACACTTTTAAAACATTGATATATTGTAAAAAAGAAAACCAAGGGGTTGTTATAATAATAATAATAATTATTATTATTATTATTATTATTATTGTTATTATTATTGTTGTTGTTGTTGTTTATTATTATATTTATTTATTTTATTATTATTATTTTTGTTGTTGTTGAAAGTCTTTGGGATGTCATCTCCAGTGCTTTTCTTAATCTGGTGGTGACGGCGGCTGATGACTCTGCTGAGACGGACAAATCCAAGATAGTTGATGTATTTATGAAGTTGGTGAATCTGTGAAGACGCCCTCCCTTCCATGTTCATTTACAAGAACATTTGGGGGAGGGGGGGGGGGGGGTCAGCAATAGGCCTATATGTGGTTTAATGGATGTTCGTATCTCTCTGCATATTCTTTTCTGCTTGGCCACAAATGCGATTAATAGAAAAGGTGACACTTTGCAGCTACATTTCATCAGTTTTAAGACTTAATAAGATTTCACAACTCGTATTATTTTACCTTACCTTAATCCGCCATCTGCTCCGACTCTCACCTTGTCAGTTTCTCCAGATGTGAAGCCTTTTCCCGTTAGCACGTGTTATTTTTCATACTTAGAAGGGCTTGAAAGGCCAAATCTCTTTTTTTTTTTTTTTTTCTACCTTTTGCGGGAAGTCAGCTTGGTCAGCAGTCAAAAGAAATACATCCCATAACCATGTCACACCAATATTAAGGTCAAACCCCTGAGCACCGGAGAAAACAATCCACCATGCAGTGCAAAAACTTGTGACCATCAGCTGTTTTTAGTGTGAGTTCCTCAAAAACAGTAGAGCGATTGAAGAAACGCCTCAAACTGTAATTATTTGAGTTACTGTGTTTTGGGCGTCACGAACGAGCTGGAGACAGAATTGCTTCTTTATTTTTAAGTGTTGCTTTATCTTTTTGTAGGAAAATGACAAAAGAAATATTGTCGACTCTAGGCAGAGTTCCAGCTCACGCAGGAAGCGGCGCATTATTTGCGACAGAGTGAATATTTATGCCTCCTTCCAGTTGAAAGATCCAAACATTTGGCTGTATTTATTTCTCTTGGGAGTTGGGGGAACTGTTGATAAAAACTTATCTTCACTTCTCGGAACAGCGGCGTATCTGATATTCTTTAAAAAAGACTATGATATCTGTTATACCGGGTGCTCGGGCGCCTGACTCCTCTGTGCTCCCTTGTTCACTTTGCTGTAGCATATTGATCTTTTTTTTTGCTGCTATTGTTTATAGGACTGTGTGTCTAAAACGAGACCTATCGATTTCCTTTTTTTGGGGGAGGGGGGGGGTTGCGCCACAGTAGAGGTCTCTTGTCTCGCACATCAAATTAAATGCATCATAAAACAAGCCAACTTAATCAAACGCAACGAGTCTCCGTAGTGCAAACATACATTTTTAACTCTAAATGTGAATCTTTTTAACATTTTTATGACAAGTCGATGTGTTTTTCCTCTTAATTTAACTCCAGAAATTGTGCATAAATTGTGTGTAGGAGGTAAGAATGAAGCAAAAATGCTAACATATGTGAATTATGACACTGAGGATCTTCTATATGATCTATATTGTCAAGAAAAACTCCTTAGGATGACAAACGTATCTTAACTCTCTATCCTTCATTATAACGACCTAAAATCACTTTATGCATAATAAAATATAGTTTCTTTTGCTCATTCTGAGACAATCCTACCCCTACATAAAACTCCTAGTGAACTCATGTAGCCATAAACAATGCAGACATTTGTTAGCTTCTGTTCAAGCCTATTATCTCCACCTGAAACAATGGGCTCAGAGCTGAACGCCGCGGCTATAGGCCGGCGCGTGACATCACGCCTTTAATCACTGCTTTAACGGTCATAATAACCCGCATGTGTAAACACAAACAACAACAACCACAGCCAAATTGCTCAAACAAGACAGAGATAATGAGTGTTACTATGGGGGGGGGGGGTGAGTTGTGGTTGGCATGGGAGGGGGATCTCCTGGGGGCCGGATCTCATCATGATCTTAGCTCATTGTGTCCTGCATTTTTATTTATTGTTGTCTTCACACACTTACTGGGCAAACTGGGAGGAGTGGTGGTGGTGGTGGTGGTGGTGGCGGGGGGGGGGTTTATGGAATTTGTGTGTCTCTAAACACAGAAGACAAGACAAGATCAAACGAGGTTGGATTTGCAGATCTGATACTCAGAACGTTTCCTCTCCCTGACAAATCTTAAAGGCATCTCAGCTGTCAGGAATAATAGGGGTGCAAATTTGTTCTGAGGTTGCCCTCTGCGTCTCCTGTCTAACTCCATGCCCCATAAATGTCATTTTTCTGCAAAGTAAAGCACGGTTGCACGAGGCGTTCTGCTCTCGTCTGCTTGCAAAAAAAAAAAGCAAAAAAGCACTTCTTACAGACGTTTAGAAGGATTTTAAAGGCGTATATTGAATTGTTTTTTTTTTTTTGCAGCGGCGACGCCATTTGCTTGCGTTAATTTGTTCAAGATGCAAACATGCGCTAATTGCAACGCGTCTAACGTTTCATTTTAACAAGTGGCGCATATGGCACATCAGGACAAGTCTGCACTCCACTCTTTTCCCTCCCCGTTTTTGATATGTTTACAGGAGCAGGCGGTTAAATAAACTGCACAAAATACTGAGGTGATGTAAGCTCATTGAGTAGCAATGATGCAGTCAAGGGCAGCGGTTATTCATCTCAGGCTGATCTCCTGATGGAACACGATGCCAAATGCAGACATCCCCTTGGCTCGCTGCGTTCTGCGCCATAGGCAAGAGTTTGATGTTTGGTTGAGAGGACAGGGCAGCAGCAAAGTGGATGCTTGGAGCACTTCCAGGGATTAAACTCATGAATCTAACAGCAGCCAGTGGTCATCATGACACAAACACTGCATGGGTGGTAACGCATGCACAGCGTGGGGTCTCCGGATTGGAGAAAAAAAAAACAGAGAAAATTGAAGCCATAAAACCATAAATGCCTGCAGACCTTACCTCCGTTTTTACGTCGCACTATTTTTTGCGCGTCTCGTTTTTATTAGATGTGGAGCGTGATTCGTGGGGTTAAGTCTCACTGTTTTAAAATTGCAAGACATAGACGGTAAATTAAAAGGGGTTACTTCTATTTAATGTCATGCAATCCTTCTTTTTTTTCTCTTTTTTTTTAAGCTTTAACCTTAAAGCTTGCGTCTTAAGTCGTGTGTAGGAATCATATTTAGCGGTTAGCAGCTAATTGCTCATTTTAATCGCGCTACTTTTATTTTAATATCACAATTTAATTATCTCATTATATTAGAAAAAAAAAAGCCTACTTTATTTACTTTTGATTATAATTCCACTATCTAATTTTCGGAAGCTGACTTTACGACATCGCAACTTAATTACTGATTTGGCTGATTATGAAGCCAGTTTTTTATACGTTTTGCGATGACATAATCTAACTCTTGGGTGCTAAATGATGGTGTGATATGGTTTTCCACACTGAAACTAAATGGGATTCTCTGAAAGGTCAACACCAGCTAAATGGTTGTGAATCACATATGCATCATTAATTGGTTATTATGAGATAATTAAATAGGCATTATGATACTCCACTCCTTGTTTTTAAAACTGTACATCATCATAATTTAGTTTAAACTGTATGCAGTTCAGCATAAATGCAAATTATCTTAATTATAAATGCATCAGATTTTCTACCTTGAACTATTTGAAACTGTTTTTTGGTACCGACTTGTCGAAAAGTGACAACCTGTGTGCAAAAACCACATGCAAGTCCGTGTGACATGTGTGCATCCAGTTGTTTGCATCATGTGAAGCTAATCTGAGGTGTGCAGAAAACTAAACTTTGTCGGTTTCGCTTAAATTCGGAGTGCAAAACAACTTCCTTGCTCACATTAGCACCCCCGGCTCGCTAAAACATGCTAACTCCCCATCAGTATTGTCGTATCTGCAGCTCTGACAGCAGATACCAGAGTATGTTAAACGGGCATGTGCACATACAAACAGAATATAACAGATTAGTGTGTAATCTGGTCAAAGCAGGGCACTGGATGGAGCATTAGTTTGATTACTCTAGAAACCCTCACAGTTTATGTTCCCGGTCAGGAATCAGATTTCCTTCCATCCTTCCCTCCGAGCAGCATCTAGCATCATTAGCAGCTCTGCACATCAATAGACGATGTAGAAAAGATTCTTCTTGTACAGGTACACAAGGTCTCGCTTGTAAATCACAGCTACACACACACACAACACACACACACACACACACACACAAAAAGTGACTTTAAGAAAGTCTAATCAGCTGCTAACGAAGAGCTGAGGTGAAATCCGACCTCGGCTCACTTTTGTTGAAAATAGCAGCGCGACTGAAGGTGTTCGAGGTAAAGGTGTGAAGGCTTACATTGTTGATGGAAGTATTTATTATTATTAATATTAATGCAGTTGTTTTTATGCGCAAGAGGTCATTCAATGAGGAGAAACCCAAACTAAAACATGCACTAAGTGTCAATATTTATTGCCACAGCTGATAAATGATCAGAACGTCTTCAGGACGTTGACTCATTTAGGTTTTGCACTCAGGTGGCGGCGGCGGCGGCTGATGACTCTGCTGAGACTGAGAAGCCGATTCACTTCGGAAGTTGGTGGATCTGGATTGGTCCACGATGGGGTGGGGTGGGGGGGAGACCAGTCATAACAAGAGCTAAACTTTAGCTACTGGAAGACATGCTAACTGTATTAGCAGCAGTAGCATTAGCCACACGCTATTCTTAACAGAATGACGCGTCAGTTTTACGGATGACATTTTAAATCCACGTTAAAAAAAAAATGATGATAGAAAACTAACAACAAGCGAGTCGCGTCAAAATGTGACACCTGACGTTAAATCGCTTCAAACACAAACTATTTACCTGAGTTCCATTTTCTCCAGCAGCAACTTAAAGCCAAATCTGTGTAGTTCTTGTCAAGACATCAAAGCCACAAAAGTAGGCTTGTGTGATTGATGCCCCCGCTGGCATCAAAACCCCCTTGCCACACTTCTGGATGAGATTTCTGGTGCATTTAACCGTTTCCCTCACGCAGAGATGCTCAGATGGAATTCATCTCTTGCAGCCACGCATGATCCGCGTTTTTTTTTTTTTTTTTTTTTTTTTTTGCGTGGAGAGCGTTGATTCTCTACCAGAAATAACATTTTTTATTTATTTATTTATTTATTTATTTAATTTTTTTTTTTTTTAATTGATTGACTCCAACCCACACTTGACTTTGCAAGTATTAATCAGGGAGGATTATGCAAATGCAAAACACGTGCACAATAAGGTCTTATTAAACTTGAACATCCAAACACACACACACACACACACACACACGCACACGCACACACACCAGGAGAGCTGGTCTTCCTCTCGGTGTCTCACCTCCCTTTTGTTTTTGTCGTTGGTGTATTTTTTTTTTTTTTTCTACCGTGTTCTTCTGGGGACTTGTGAATGGCAGCCAATGGGAGGGTTGAGTCCCCTCAGCCTCTCAGCCTCCCTGACATCCACAGCGAGAAGTGATGCAGCGCGACTGAGACGCGCAGTTGAGGCGGAACAACGGGCAACAGAAGCTGCAGTGTGCGGATACGCTCGGCTCCGACGTGCGCCCTGACGAGAGATCAACCTCCCCTAGAATAAACTTCTGCGTCAGGTGAGCGTTGCTTTGCCTTTAAACTTGTTATTTCCTCTGTTAGGTGGGGGGGGGGGAAAAAGGGTCTCATTTGTGGCGCATTCCCGGGTGCGTTTGTCGTCGATTTCGAGCGGTCCCGAATCGGGGATGAGGCGGCTCGAACGCCCGGTGACCTACGCGTAATAGTTGTGCCGTTTATATAAGAGCTCCATTTCCTCCGGTAGCCTTTAAAAATGCCATGAAATCACCCGCTGGAGCAAAAAAAAAAAAAATGTGTATCGATTAAATGTTGGAACAGCTTCGACGTTTTTTTTTTTGTCTTTGGAGATGAGTTTGAATCGGAACTTATTTTATTTATATTCCACCGCCCGCTCTTTCTTTCTTTCTTTTTTTTTTTTTTTTTTTTAAGAGGGGTTCAATAGATCGTGCTCAACTTTTTAGGATTCTGTTAAAAGCCTCCGTGCGTCATTTCTCATCCATATGCCGCTGTGTTGGGAACTGGCCGTGCGCCGGCACGGAGCTCCGGACGCCGGTCGCGTTACGCTTCTGCCCCGCCGCGCTGAGGTGATTCGGACATACAGGCCCGGACTCCAAACGCACCTTCACCATATTTTGTCGAACTTGAACCTTTGCAACGCTTGCTTGAATATATTAGGAGGGGAGGTGGGGGGGGGGGTCCCCCCCTCCCGTAACACCGATAATCGCATTGCAGCCAGTGGCAAATCCACGGGATGTGAATCGATGCAGGTGGGACAGCGCGCCCTGATAAAGGCGGGTGGCTGTCTGTGGTATTTTTTTTATTTTTTTATTTTTTTTATTTTTTTTTTGTGGAGATATTTGCTGCAAAAGATCAGTTTGAGGCCCTTTTTTTTTTTTTTTTTTTTTTTTTTTTTTTTTTGTTGGGAGGTGGAGGTGGTGGTGGTGGGGGGGCACACCTAGAGTTGACTCAAGTTTGCTAAAACAACTGTCCTCCAGCGTTATTGACTTCAAGATGATGTGGCTGTGAATATTTAATGGAGCTGCTGATTAATGCAGGCTTCAAAGAATTAACTTGGCTCCATTCCTAAAAAGTCGCAGGTATTGACAGAGTTGGAGGGTTGTGAGTTGGGGGGGGGGTAAACCTGAAAATTGAATTTAGCGCTCTGGAAAGTTTTACTGTCGTCCTTGTTGCCTGCAGATTTATCCATGTTAGTAATTGCTCTGGCTCAATGTAAGCCTGAGGTGATACGCCTCAAGCCAGCCAAAAACTTGTTTTTCTTCTATTTTTGGGGGGGGGGGTTGTCAAACTAACAGTAATCACATCTCCTCCACATGTATCTTTGGTAATTCCGGGCTGGAATAAAGCTTTACATCCGTAACAAGTAGGTTGACATCGCTGCTCGTCTGCCTTTTTATTTTATTTTATTGGAACAACTTCCTGATTGATCCAGGAGGCAAAGAGCAGCTTGGTGTAAAAGGGGGGGGTGTCTGAACCAGAACACGTTTTGTGGTCCAGGTTTTTCCACACGCTGGTTTGAAGTTCAGAGATGAAAGGGACAGAGTCGAATCTGTGGCTGATCAAAGTCATACAGAAAACACGGCAGGTGCTGAATATTTAAAGCCTCTGCAAATAGAGTTCCTGTGTCTCTGCATGTGTGTGTGTGTGTGTGTGAGAAACGTATATCACGTGGTGTGTATGGATGTTATACCTTCCTGGTCCGAACCCTTCCTGTGAAGTCATACAAAGCAGGGGGGCAGCAGAACTGATTTGGCAAACGAGGAAGGGTAGGGGGTAGGCGGAGGATATAGACGCATCACAACCATCTGCATTTTTTACAGCGGGGCTCAGATTTCAGGAGACAGTCGCTCACATTTCATCAAATATCTTCACCCATCATCGACCTGAAGGGATATTCCAGAAAGCTCCCCTCCCCCCGCCCCCGCCCCAGTGGTGGTGACATCACGGGACGGTCGGGTTTACCCGACGGCCACACGATGACGACCGGTGACCCGAGCTGATTGCATTATTTGTGCTCCAGATGGGCGGCATCAGTCTGATGCGTCCCGCTCGTGATATATACGGAACGTTTCTTGTCTTCTCTTTCGACTGGCATCTGGAGGAGATAAAATGTGTGTGTGTGTGTGTGTGTGTGTGTGTGTGTGTGCTTCATTCAGGGCCCGTTTGAAGTCAGTGGCAGGGAGCACCCGTGGGTTTTGTAGTTCACTAGATGCACCTTGATTGTTTGAGAGCATTAGTCACGGTCTGCATGAGGCGATAATAAATCATGACGTTGTTTGTACTCCAGCCGCTCCGGGATTCCTCCGAAGATGTCCCACCCCCACCCCCCCCACCCCGCCAAACATCTATCTGGAGTCGCCACTTCCAAAGGCCTTCCTGGATTTGTCTTTTCATTTCTGTTCCTTTTATCCTCTTGCTTTTTGCTTCTCCTTTTCAGGACGTTGCCCCCTACTGTGCAGGAAGTACTTGTTTACCCACTCCACATTTTATCTTATTTGCCCTCTCCCTCTCTCCGCTACCATGACATTGTCTTTTATTTCTTGAGGCATCTCGCGACCATTAGAGCAAATTTCCTGAAGGCACAATGGCGACTTAATAACTGCTC
Source organism: Antennarius maculatus (assembly GCA_013358685.1). NCBI lineage: Eukaryota > Metazoa > Chordata > Actinopteri > Lophiiformes > Antennariidae > Antennarius > Antennarius maculatus. The sequence continues at coordinate 1,943,780 of CM023624.1, forward strand.
CTTGCTAATGAGACAGATTCCCTTCAGAGACGCCTAATTACGGTGCAGTCACAACCGCAATTGCACAAAAAAAAAAAACAGAATCAGGAGGGATGCACTTCTCAGAAAAGGGATGTGGGGCAGAAAATGCCTGTTTCCGGCTGAATCTGCCTCTGGCAGGAGGCCGGGCGTCACCTCCTCTCTGAAGGTCAACCCCCAGTCCCCGATTGAATTTGCAGCGACTGTAGATGTTGGAATCAGACGGGACACGGTTAAGCTACGGCGAGGGTGGTTCTCGACAGGTTTCCCGCAAAGGGGATTTGAGAGCTGGACGGAGGCCAGCGGGAGTCAGACGTCACCGCCACCCCCTAAACTGCCCCCAAAAGTTGGCCTGTTTTAGTCGCCGTGTGCAGGGAAGATGGAGTAAATACCCAAATCAGACAATTTACACCTCACCTAACAATGGGTAATTATCTCTCCCCGCTTTGTGCAGGGAGAACACCAATTACACCCAAATACACACATAAATCTATTTTCCAAGTGGTTGGGGCAGAGCGTGTGTGTGTGGCGTCCACACGGCGCTGGACGGCGGTGATAGGATACAGTGCGTGGCTTTAGAGACGATAAGAGACGAGTCCGGCTTCATACAGTATGGCCAAGCTAGGAGGGATGTGACTGTGAAATCACTTAGATTCACGTCTTTGGGGTGGGAGATGGAGTAAATTGCTGCCAATGTTGAATAATGCAGTCTGCCAACACCTTTTTTTTTTTTCTCCTTCTTCTTCTTCCCTCTTCCCCCTCAAACTGTGGCTCGGCTCCACAGCTTTTCTAATTATGAAGTGGCTGTGAGATAGCTTCACAACTCCGATAGCGCAGCGGCGGCAGCGGCAAGCGGAAACTGGCCGAATAACAATCTAACTGAATTACCAACAAAGCCTGACAGACTTGTGGAGTTTAGTGAACATATTTGGGAAAGGAACATCCACACCTTACCTATTGAGTCACCGAATACAGACGCACATTTTGAAGTAGGCGCACGCAAAAAGAGCGCATGCATGCAGGCAAGCAAGCAGGGAATGCAAACAAGCAAACCTAGTACAAAGAGAGAAGGTGTACAGTTCTCTGCACGCTTCTCAGCACAATTTAACAAGATATATTAGTCACCCAGGAGGCAGCAGAAAGCCAGGCATCCACAGTGTACAGCAGACTGCCGTCTGACAGTGGGAGATAGTGATTTACAACAAAGCCCCGTAGACCATGGCACAATTTCAGAGTTTTCGAAATGACACTGGTAAAGCAGGGGCATGAAAGTATATCCACCAAGCCACGTCTCATTTCTTACATCATTTGCCCCCCGGAAGGGCAGGGATGGCGAAGGAAGGGGGCCTATCGCGAATCCGGCGCCGTAGCTACCTCTACAATGTCGAAGTCTGAGAGCCGGACTCTGTTTTGGGGAGTCGTCTGAAATACGAGCGAGAAAACCCAGAAGGAAAGCCGCCTTCAAGGACGCCGAAACAGTCCTGTCTGTCTTAAATTTGAGGTGAAATCGATTTTGTGACCCTGCAAGTGCACCGTTAGGGTTTGGATTGGATTTGGAATTAAATCTCTGTATCCAATATGTGGGAGGAGGAAAAAAAACAATAATCATCTAATAGTGAGAATCACAGATCCAGATCACTATCAGAATCTAATCATCTTTTCCGTGGCTCCGGGCCGGGCTCGCCGCTAAATTCCATGGAAATGTGTTCATTTTTCCGACACCTTGCTGACATACAGATTAACTAACAGGGGTGAAAATACAACTTCCTTCCAGCTGATCTGGGTCTTCATGTAAAATAAACAATATATTTTTATATTCCCTCTTCCAATACTCCACAAAAATTTGTATTGGATGGAAGGGATGTACATGCTCCAAATTTTTCAAAAAAGAGTCCAATTTTAATTTGGGAGCTGCTGCTTGTCCAACAGGAAGGAAACAGATATCCTGGAGGCATGATGCTACGTGTATGTGCACATGTGTGTGTGCATACGTGTGTGTGTGTGTTCCTGCCTTGCCGTGAGGTAGCTGATGCAGGAGGAAGAGTGTGAGTGAGTGCAGCAGACAGATCATGTCCGCAGGTCTTGCTTTCCCCCTCTAGTTGGATTCCTGTCTGTGTAAAGCCCAGAGGCTTAGCTCTCGCTACAGTAAGTGGACTGAGGAACGCTAAACACTGTCTGGGGGAAGGCTGCTGAACATGACAGCCAGTTAATAAGTGTATGGAAGATGAGCAAGCGTATGAAGGAGTGGAGGCAGGGGCAACATTGTCTGACTGACTTTCACCAAGGCAAAAAAAAAAAACGGCAAAGGGAGAGCGAGGGGAAGGGTTGGTCAGGATGGAAAGGGGGTGTAATATGGACTGTCTGACGAGACGAGAGGGTAATAGGAGATCAGAGAGTCCGACCACGGGACAAGGAGCATTAGCGCCTGACTGAAGTACAATGAAGACCGAGGAGGGAGTGAAGGGAACAGGGTCGGGTGGTGTGTATAAAAGACTGAAAAAGTGTGATAGTTGTTCCGAGTAGAGGGAGGAATGGCGGGAGGAGGCGTTAATGATGCTGACTTTACCCCTGCGAGGCAGCCGCGGAGAGAGCTGTCAGCTTCAGGCGGCGCTGGCTGGTGGGACGATGCGATGTTAACCCCCCAGACACCTCTGACAGTACGTGATAGATTGCGGGTGTGCGATTACACACGCGTGTGTGCGTTGGTTTGTTTGTTTGCAAGTGTGAACGGCACCAAGGGTGAGTCTGCTCGTGGGCCTTTGTGCGTCGGCGTGTGCGCATGTCGAGGTGTGTCTTTTGTGTGACTTTTAGAGTGTCAATTTTTCTTGGCAGCGGTGAAAGCGGAGTGATGTGATTTTCCCCTCTAACAGCCTCTAGGAGTAATGATCCAGGTTATTGCAGATGACGTCTAACACCTCAACCCGGCGGCCATCGGCGCTGTCCTTATAGGTTAGGCTTCAGGGAGACTGTTGTCTCGGTGCACAATTTCTCCGTCTTCCAAAACCTGTCACCTTCAGATGGGCCCCTCCTTCTGTGGATAATGGTCTCCTGTCTATGTTGTGAATGATATCTGGACTCCATTGTGCGCTCCTTTCCTTCTCCGCGCTATTGTCCCTCCGAATGCCTTTGTCATTTTTTATTTGGAACAGGTACAATGCGCAAGATGTATTCCGAGGTATCCGTAAATGAACAGGCGAGGAAATCAGCAAAGGTCCTATTTGCCGTCGGTCCCCGGTGTGAAAAAAGACAGGTTTCCGCCATTCTTCTGCTACTTCTCAAAACATTAGGATGGTTCTCATTGTGAGCAAAAGAAACGGGGAGACCTTCGCTCAAACTACACGGCGAATCAAAGCTTGTGTGTACCTTTCTGGGACTGCACATTCCTCAGGGAAGGACACAATACAAGCTTTCTGCAGCAGAATGGGACACATGGTAATAACCGGCGCTCTACTGTATGAGGCAGAATAATACCCAGGGCGTCTCACAGGCAATAAGGGAAACCTGTCCCTTTTGAGAAAAGGTCAGTCTTTGAGAACCCCAACAGCTGCACACTGCTTTGACATGAATAACTGACAAACGGACGTGTACGGGTCTTGCAGGCCTCCAATTACTGTTTGACGCTGCTGTCCATCAAAGGCAAATGGGGCAGGACCCGCCAGAAGACCTTCAAGTTTGCAGTAGCAGGCAGTCTCAGCCAATCCTTTAGATAGAGGACTTGCAAGCACTCTGCAATAATTGAGTTTGATCTAATGAAGGTGATGCCAAAACTTGGGTTATTGTTTGCCTGAGGACAATGCGAGAGAGTTGAATTCATTGTTGAGAGAGAGAGAGATGCCAGGGGAATTTCTTTGAAATGGAAAAATTGCATTAAACATTCCATTTGTATTAATTATATTGCCTCTTATTAACGTCGGCTGCATTCAGTAGCGGCAGAGGCAGCAGTAGCAGAGCTGCCGGTGGTATTTGGCTTAAAGCTGCACTCCAAGCACTAATATTAGAGGCAACCATGCCAGAGGCACCGAAGCTGCTGGTGATGTCACCGAATGAATGAATATAGCTTTTATTCTAAAGCGTCGCGTCTAGACCTTTTGGTCCTACGAGACATCAGTCACTCAAGTTACTCACCACTAGATTCAATTAATCATTGCCTTAATTCAATCGGACGGTCATGCCTCCCAGCTGTGAGCCTCTAAGTGGGTTTTAAGAGAGCTGGAGTCTGGTGGTGTACAATCCTTCATGCAGGAGCTGAAGGGCTGCCTGTCTTGCTGGGGATTTAGTGACACTCCAGAGGTCAAGGGTTAGACTCACAGAGGCAGGTGGAGTGGTCCGTTTTACACTGCAGCAAAGGTGTAAACACAAATAGTGATGTTCTGCTTTCATTCCTTCCTTCCTGGCTCCAATAGCTGAAGCCGCATCTCTTTTGGTGAATGCCAACAACGTCAGGTCATAAATAAGCATTTTAAATAAGCTTGTGTTGGTTTCTTGAATGACCTTTGTAAAATATTAAGAAATATTGACAGGGATTAATAATCCCATTCAAACTTTCCTTTTATTTTTTAGTTTGATTCTGTCATAACTAAAAAAAAAGGTAAAAAAAAAAAGCCACAATTTCAAGAAATAAAAGGCATCTACAATTTTAAATGGCGCAGTTAAGGTGTAATACAGCGTCCCTTGCAATTTAAGTCACTTTATAAAGCATTATCATTTCCTCATTGATGACATTTTGTTTGCTTTGATCACTTTTTACAATAGATAACCGTAAAAATGCCGTTTCTGATGGCAGCACAGCCCGACTTGCCGTGTTGACTTCTGTCTCAGAACGATGAAGACAAACTGACTTCATCCTGATAAAACCACTTTTGCAAACTTTTTTTTTTTTGGAGGTGGGAGTGGGACAATTCTGACACGCCATTTTTCCCACCGTCAACCAATATGGATGCATGAATAGATACGTTTACTGACACGGGCTTGAAGTCACACAAGTTACTTTTTGCAGCTTGTAGATTTACAGGAAATTGGTCGAATCGGCACAATTTTTTTGTGTGTGAAAGTTGTGTACAAATTGCAGGATTCAGTTTCGTGGCCAATTATATGATATCAAATTGGCACGCAGACCTGACATGCCTGCTCATAACGACGCAGTATTGTTGCATCAGAAGCTGTTTCCAGCGCTGAATAAAATCAGTACAATCCTGGTTTTTGGGAGCGAGAATGCAAACAACCGAACCTTTACATTCAGCATCATCCTTCACCGCAATCTGGGGAAGCGAGTGTGTATGTATGCATGGACACACACACGGAATACATTGTCAGAAGTCGACCTACAGTAGCAGAAGCAGACACTTGTGAAATGAGGTGTAGATCTCCTCCGTCTCATAAATAATGGACATTGGTGAAGCACCTGTCAACTTTTCTGTCAACCCTGCCTCCAGACGGGAGTCAGGCCAGAGCAGCATGTTACATACACATAACAAACCTCCATCCAGTGTGTCTCATGCCCCACCAGCCCCCCACACATGTACATCAGCACGCTGACATCCGTCTTCACCTACACGCTTCAACCTATCTCCTGTTTTATTGGGTCCTGCACCCGACCGTCCTTGACGGCTTCATCTTGGACCCGCTCGCAAAAGCACACCCCAGATGGTTCAAATCTAATCCCCCCGCAAGATAGAGGAACCTCCCCTTGGTGCAATAAATAATCTTTTTTTTTTTTTTTAAATATATGCCTTGCTCTCTTTTTAAATAAACACATGCTTCCAGAAATCTCTTCCAGGAAACACATCGGTAGCAACCCCTCCACTTGGTGGCGGGGGATCTGGTAAACACGCACCTCCAGTACCTCACATATCTGTTGATTTAAACGTGACACCACTTTCTAAACATTAAACACTCGCTGTGAGTTCCTTCCTAACATCGCCCCGGAGCCGAACACTCGCTAAGTCATACCTCCGTGACATTTGGGCTGGGAAAAGTCAAGATGCGTTGTCCACGGGCACGAGGCCAGGAAAGGGACAGCGAGCAAGTTCAGGGTTTGTGCACTGGAACAAGTTTCGACTTGGTTTCTGCCTTGCTTCCCTTCGGTCGCCCCCCCCCCCACCGGCATCAGGGTGGTAGGATGAGTGGATCTGGTGCTGCCAGGTGGCGGTTACTGTACGTTTGCTTTATGGACTGAAGCACTGTCTTCCCGGCCTTGTCGTAATAGAGGATTCAGCTCATAAAGCAGCATCATGATTTGCAATAAGCAGAGTTAGGGGAGAGTAATGAAGGTGTAAATCAAGTGAGCCATCCCTTTTTTTCCCCTTTCTTCTTTTAATCTGACATTGGCAGTCTCTCTCCTTCTCTCTTTTTAGTTCTGTCTGCCTCCCCTTCCAGCCTCCCCAACACCTCCCCACCCCTCTTCTCTCTGCCTTTGCAGTAATGGAAAGCCTGGAACGCCGTAATAAAGCAGAGTGAGCAGCAGTATTAGTAAACCGTCCCTGCAATCATTCAAGTCCAACTCCTTTATTTTGTGAGTGTGAGTGTTTGCGAGGTATTTCATACCCCCATACGGTCTCCGGCTTGTGGGCGTGAAGGCTAATGAATGAGGATGGAATGAGGAGTATTTAATTCTAGTCTGGGAGAAGGAGCAGCAGGGTCCATTTGTTGGGCCTCCTCATAAGAACGCCTTTGTTTTATTTTTTTCACAGACAAAAAAAGCTCTCTTTTCAAAAGCAGCGTTGGGAATATAGATGCAAATTTGGTCCACACAAGCTTTGTAAAGAGGGGGAAAAAGGGACCACACAGGCACCGACAGGGCACCGGGGTTCGCCTCGCTCCCTGCAACCTTTTCTCGAATAAAGATGTCATCAGAATTTTTTGAAATGGACTTGCAAGTTGGATTGGAAGCCGTCATCAAAAGAGAGAACCCAACAGTACTCTGAATTAAAATGTCTGGCTGGGATTCGTGCTAAAAAAATTTCCATTCCTCGCTCCAAATCGATCGTATGGGTCCCGGCTCTCCAATATCAATGGTCACCTTTGCCATAAAGTAGGGTGTTGCTTCTAGAACACAGTGGGATTTGATTCTGTGACCAATAGGGAAGGAAAAGAAATGGTGGCCTCAAATAAAAAGGAATGATGGCTTAGGATAATAACAAAAGAGGGCAGAATTTTCAGTCCATATGTTTATATATATATTTATACTTTCCCAGTTCACAAGAAAGATTAGTTGCTTGACGTCCACCCATTATATTGGGTTGAATTATTTTCCTCGCCTGACTGTTTAACTCCAGGTAGCCTCCGCGGACGTGTTAATGCAGTATTGATTGTTTATCTGTAATAACACCATGCTGTTTCCCTGCTGGTAACAACCCCAGAGGGAGGGGGCTGTACAGGAGTGGGTCTGGGGGATAGAGCGGAGGGTGCCTCGGGTGGTAAGGTGGTGATAGATAACACGCTGTACCCTCTTTTGACTCGTGGCTGTCGATTGTGAATCTGCAGGTAAAATGTGGTTGCTGAACATGTCCTATCTGGCAATAGTCCAGGTGTGAAATGGGAAATAGAAAATGGGGTGAAAACGTCAGTGCAATGTGGCCCCCGCTCGATAAGGCCGTCTCGGAATAATTCAATCTCTTCCTCCAACCATTCGGGTAACTTCCCAATGCCAACGCCGCCGCGGCGTCCGTCCACTGTCCGCCCCTGGGCCTGGAGCCCATATGGCCAGCGACAGTGTCTCTCCCTGACCTCTGTCCGGGGCTGTTGTTCAGCCAACTTTCCCCTTCCCCCGAGGTTTTTGGTCATTACAAATAAGCTGGAAGTCATGCCAACAAAGGGAAAAAGGTGAACAAGATTAAAGATGTGAGCACAGCAAAGTTCAAGGGGGTGCTCCGGTGGCATGCCAGCATATTGAATCGAGTGTCTTGGTAATGCTGTGCAATCAAATGCTAACAGATCAATCAGGCTTCTTTGTTCATTATAGTTGTTGGTTCCCATGAGTGGGAATCAAAAAAACAACCCACCGCCACGCTCATTTCAATGACGAGGACCGCTGTCCCTCGGGGATAAGTAGCCGAGGTAAATAAACATGAGTCACATTTGAGGTCAGAGGAGATCACGGCCGTCTGTTGTTCATCTCAGAAGGACGCCGGCATCCTTTTTTGACATGATTGGATTGAAAGCAGCGAAGAAAGATGCTTTTTTTGTTTTGTTTTTTCCCCAGCAATACTCACAGGATTTGTTCAAAATGCAGCAAATGAAAATATCCTCCTCTCGTTTCTCGAGGAGAGTCGTTGAGGAAATTTGTATTTAAACAAGGCCTTTTCATTTCAGATGCCATCGCAAATTGTGAGGCTTATTCTTGAATGTTATTCATACAATTCATATTACTTTCATTTGTTTGGTATCCCAAGGCTGGTGGCTGATACCCTGGCAAGAAGTTACGCTGTGACAAATGGCTTCCTTAACACTCGAATGCCTCGACGGCTTCAGTTGGGTGCTGTTTGAGGGAATGCTGCTTAAATTTAAGGACAATCAGAATATATCAGCACAAGTCTCCAGCTTTTGAGTATTCCCGATATTAATAATGTATGAACAGGTGCTCGTAACTGTTGGTGTGATTTCATGATGGGCGTCTAACAAAGGTCATTACTCTTAGTCAACGGGGGGACACATTTTCTCCACCTAACGTTTCATTAGGGTCATATTTTAGGTGTGTGATGTCTTGGTTGGAGCCCAATGTATTATTTAGTGTTGTGTGACAATTGTGTTTGTGGCTGCCTCGTCGCTGACCCGCTGTTACAGTCAATATACGCCTGAATGGAAATGTGCTTCCACGCCTTTCCCTCTCATGTAATTGTCACAACAGGGAGGCCGAGACAAACGTGAGAACACAACTCCTTCACTGATTTTCAATTCACTGGGCCAAGTTTGACCTTTGTGTAGTCCAATCAATGGATTTGTTTCCAGAGACACGCTATTCATTTAAAAGAAACAACTGCAGTGATCTAATATCCCGGTGGCGCGGTATTATCAAGCAGTAAAGAGCATTATTGATATAGAAATAAGAGCTTTTAATCACCAGATTTAATCTGGGGGTATTATTCCCTACGCTGAGGCAGCATTGGCCTTTTGCTCCAGACTGTGAAAACCTAAATGAACAAAAAAGACTCGAGCGCTTGAATGCACTACCACTCATATGCATAGAGACGGGGGCTCCCGTAACCAGCAATGTATTACCACAATACCCACAGCGGGGGGAAGCAGGAAGCAGGCGGACCCCTTCCATCGAGCCCCTTGCCACAACCCCACCCCCTCCGTCATTGTCAGTCTCTCTGAACAGAGCTGTTTGCTAGACCACACCACCACTGGTGACAAAACATATGCTCCAATGAACATATAGAATAGCAACCAGGGATGTCTCATCCGCTAACATGCTAGCAGATGAATACCATTAAGCCATGACTCCTTAGCGGTCCATGTGAGAGGACGTCTTGTGCCCATTTGTTCAGCCGTTGAGTAGGGATGACCACATTTGTTAGCCACCACGGTACTAGGCGTTATTAATCTTCGCAAGAGGACATTTAGAGAAATCAAACCTCCATTTATTAGCCCCCAGTGCGGGATTGGAGAACTGGCGAGGGGAGATAATGACTTTAAGCTCTCGTTTAGTCAATTAATTCTGAGGAGGAGAATCAGAAACTACTCACAAAAAAAAAGTGAGAGTCTCTGTTGTTTATGGTGACACAGTTCAACTCCGTATTTCAGGGCAAAAAGTCATTACTTGGAACTGGAGTTGGAGGAAAATAAAGCTCCTCTAATACACTGGGTGAATTTGGAGTGACTTCACACAGGAGGGACCCTTTAAAACAACGTGCCGAGAGGTCCTGAACTGCGCTCGACTGCCACCTCCGGCAAACGCAGCCATAAACGCTGGTGCAGGTTCACAGAAACTCATTTTGGGTTTTTTTTTGTCAAAGTGACAACGGGGAGAAAAGGAAAGGCAGCGAACTGGAGAGGTGGCAACTCACAATTTAGTCCAGACTGTAGCGACGCAAAATCGAGTGCACTTGAGGAAGGGTTACTTCAGGAAGCCCTCTGTGGTTTAGAAACTGGGCCACTGTTGCGAAGGCTGCGAGAGCTTTGGACTGAGTGATGCAAGCTCTGCTGAATGATGGCGTGGAGGAAATAACGAGAAAACAGGGAAAATAGGGGCCTCCATTGGCCCAGATTGTATGATATATATGGGTTATTTGGTATGCATTTGGGCAGCGAGGCAAGGTAATGTGTTTGCAGTGAGCTCTGGAGCGGCGCACTAGAATGAATGCTGTGGGCACAGCCCTGCCTGACAGGGACAGCGTGAGCTAGTGTTTGTGTTACTGTCATTCAGCTACACATAGATTCATATCGGTGTCATCTGTGATCAGGAAGCTGAACAGACGCACTTTTCATACCTAGAGGTAGTATAAAATATATCGAAGAAGGACTTCAAAGTAAAAAGTGAGTCCAGGAAGTGGAATCCCGGCCACGTTGATGTCATCTCCACCATTTACGTAACGAGAAACCGTCGCTTGTAATCTTTAACGTGAGCACACACCCTTCCCGTCGAAGTTGCAGAAGTTTGAATTCGCGATGTTAAACAAGTCTATCTATAAACGAGTCTACATTGAAGTTTTCAGCCGTGGAAAGAGAGTAAATAACATGGATTACAATCAGTTTGAAAAATTGGGACATGGATGGTGTCTCGTAAGGTATATGGGGTAGCTTTATGTTTGCTTTTGGCTATTTTTACATCTTAAAAGATCTCATTTAGGAGGATGGTCGGACTTTGTGGACTAAAAACATCAGTTTTCATTTTGATCTCAACAAATTTCCTACTTTTTTAATCTTAAAGAAAACCACACAATTTTACCTCATTTCCTTATTTATCCTCCCAACTCTAACTCGTACCAAAGCTTCGTCTGTTCTTTTTGTTGCCTGATATTTATTTTTCGATACCTGGTTGTGTTCGAATGAAACTAATGTGCTGTTTAGAAGCAGAGAGGATCTCAGTCCTGTTCCAGGGTTGTAGGGTGAATCCTAATTTCAGCTGGAGGACTCGGGAACATCAGTTCAGCTTTGCATTCCAATTTGACTGGGGATTTTCAGCTGTTTATTTGACAGTGTTCTACCATGATGATTTTTTACCCTCCTCGATCCATGAACATTTTGTACTTTCCTTTCCTGGTAATATCCCCCATCAGTCTGAAATCACATTTTAGTGATCAATTTCCTTGCCTTAATCTGTGAGACGTGTGCTGCTGTATGTCAAATTGGAATGGGGGGTGTTATTTCAACACAATAGGACTGCGTGTCTAGACGGTGTTACTCGGGTAAACAAAGGATCGATACCTATTGACAGGCTTCTGGGGGAATCTTTTCTTCTTTGGTCGCATCTGGTAGCATTTAGTTCCCAGAACAAGGGACACAAATCTTGTTTTCATACATTTGGATCACAAAGGTTATGAGGTTTTCATAATTTACCAGCAGGAACCCGGTAGTGAACCAGTAACCCACATGGAGCGATAAGACAAATGGAGAGGCCCAGATGTGGGTTGAACGCACGTTTTTCCAATTCCTGCTTGGGATGTGGTTGTAAATTTTTCCAGCCTTTTGTGTGAATCTAATTTGAGAAAAACACCTCCTAACAGAAGGGAGAAGGGAAAGTATAGATACACAGAGCAAAGATGGTGGAACAACTTGCTGGTGACACCTCCACACATTAGCAGCCTTTAAGGGCCTCCTCTGTGGATTCTAGCATGACCATGTTACCTGTGGCACCGGCACCCAACCCTTCTCCTCTACCCCCTCCCTGTCTCGACAACCACCCCCCACCCCACAAAACCCTCCTCTACCGCCTCCATCCACCTTCTCTCTTACTCGTCGCCCTGGCTGACATTCTCCTCTCTCACTTTTAATTGCACCCCCGGGGCTCTTTCTGGGTTGCTGTGGAAGTCTTCAGCTCAACGGGCACGATAGGGTGCTTTTCCGTGTCGCTCATATCCCTCGTTAGGGAAAAAAGAAAAAAAAAAAACAGGAAGACGAGGTAGAAGAAGAAGGTAAGAAGGAGATAGGAGGAGAAAGCCTCCTCGAAGAGGCCACTCTCTAGTCTAGATTAGGCTAAAATGCCATTCAAGACCATTGTGCGGAACAGCACACGTGCACTGGAAAGGCCATTAGCTGGCTAGATCCAATATGTATTGACAAATGCATTTGTGTGACTGTGTGTGTCCCCGTCTCTATCCTCGTGGTCTCGTGTTCGATAAAACCAATAGATACATTTAATAGCTAATTGTTCTGATTCAAAATGTTATCCCAGGCAATTCTTTGACCATAGAATCCCAGTTACGTTGGAAAATTGGCCGCAGACACATTAATCTTGCTTACCCAGCACCCAACACAATGCTCGAGCCTTATTGCTCGTTGGCGACTTCTGTGCAATCTGTGACAGGCAATTTAAAGCAATTTACTTTTTTTTTCATTTTTTTTTTAAACGCAATTAAATGGCATATGATATGAAGCGAAGACGGGCCAGGCGAGAGGACGAGACAAAGGGAGAAGGAGTGTGAGAGGAAATAAAAGGCAGCCTTGTGCTTGTTGTAAACACTGGCTCTTAACGGGGAGAATATAATTATGGTGTCATGTTCTATTACACACCTTCATTATGACGATGGTACTCCCTGAGAAAGCGAACAGAGAAAGACAAGACCTGTAAGTCCTTTTCAGAAAGCACCTACGGCGACGTGCATTCAGGGAAGATGGCTGCGAACGACTACACAATCTTTCTCTGGCGTTGACACAGCCTTGCTGCAGTTTCTGTTTCTCTAAGGGAAAGCTCAGGTTTATTGCTATTAGAGTTTGTCGTTACGGGTTTTACGTCCATCGGTTTACGGGGACTTGTGTGACTTTTGTCACATTGCTACTCTGAATATTGAAGAAGGTTAGAAGTAGCTTTAGATAAACTTTATTTGGGGATAAAAATGAAGTTAGTACACCCTTTATGTACGGTAATAAAACTGTGTTCTCACGCTGACAAAAATTACTGTAGGTCAAAGTTGAGGAAGGACTTCAGTCTGTAAAACGTGGTTGATGTTTACAACCATTTTCTGATTCAAATTTAGTGCGGCGAAACCAAGGTTGGCATACAAAGTAAAGGGCCGCTCGGGTTTTTCAATATTAATCCGAGTTAGCAGCATGCTTCCAGTTGAAGGGGAGGCCAACAGAACGAATGAGATCCAAGTTGCAAGAAATTCCCTTCAAGTGTCCCTCCAGCTTCCCTCTCACACAGCACAGATGTAAGGAGGCAGGCATTTTGTCATTGCCGCTGGACTTCATGTGGCACCATAGCATTCTTAACCTGCTGTGACATTTCTTGACATAGCAAAATAAAGCTTTAGCTGATTTACTCCTGGTCGTGGTCCCTTGTCAAGAGAATTATCAGGGCAGGGAGCTGTACAATATGGCTTCCAGGGTATGACAAATGTGGTCAAGGGGCGAGCGTTCCTCGGGGACAGTAGAGCCCTTCATAGAGTGAAAGCATTAGCTTTCCACTGTGACGTTATGAAGAAATCTATTGAAAAGGCCGACTTTCCGGTGCTGGGAGGACCCGAGGTAGAAAGCTTCATGAGTCCACCCCAGAGACAGACTGATATTTCCAACTACGCAGAAGCCTACAGCAAATCAATAGCTCAAAGTCCCTCATGCTCCTCGCCAGCGTCAATTAAGTAAATTCATAAAGTCGAGTGCATTGGGAGTTGGGAGAGGGAAGGAGAAAAAAAAGGGGGATAGATTGGGAGAGAGAGCAAGGAAAATTCGTCAAATCATCTAGCAAATTTGGATAGGAAACAGAGCTTCTGTCATGAGATTTGCGGCTTAGAGGAAGTAGACTGGTGGTCTGAGAGACTATTTCTCTACGGGCATTATTAAGAAGGCTGACAGTCCATCTCACTTTCACCTGCCTCCATCAGCACACGCACTGTTGACCTGGGAGTCTTTTTTTTCTCCTACTCGTGCTGAGCCAAGCAGAGGACACATGCAAAGTGACTAGCTTTCAGCGAAAAGCCCCGGCGATAATGCATATCAGCTCCAGCCTATGCAAGCAAAGTAGGCAGCGGCAGGGGCAGGGGGATGGGGATGGGGATGGGGGGGAATGGGGGAATGGGATGTCGGGGCAGGATGGGGGGAGAGAGTGGATGTGAGTTGAAGGGTTCTATAAACTGCAACGCATGAGGGAAAAGAGAAAGAGGGGACCTAACCCCCCAGCTTCGACTTGCTTGCAATTTGCCTCATAAGGGGAAAGCAGGGCATGCCTTGGCTGCCTCAGGAAGACATGTAGCGTAATGGATGGGCCGGTCCTCCAGCCTGACTGCTGACGCTGCTCCGACAGGACATTTTACCTCTCCTTCACTTCCCCCCCGCCACCCCTTCTCTCCTCGTTTGCCCCCCTAGTGTTGTCACAGCAACTTCCTCTGATATCAGAAACTTTTAGCAAGTCGGTCCTGAGATACATCAAGAGGACGTCAAAGAACAGGAACAAACACTGGGATGGGGTAGAAAATGTTCAAGAGATTTCAACTGACAATTACTTTCATCATCAGTGAAGTTGCTGATTCTTTTCAGAGTTAAATAAGTTAAAAAAAAAAGAAATCCTTAGATGTGATGTGAGAAACTGGAATAAAAGAGTCACAGAGAGTTTTGCTCAAGACACGTCTGCATTCGTTCAATTAATCCGTTGTTAAAATCTCTGCAAAATAATTTCCTCTCGATGGATTGATTGATTAATTGTTGGAACTGGAATCTGTGAAGAGTCTGCTATTGTGCGTGATAAATCTTTGTTTGCAAGTTGAACAGCTGGTGACTTTTTTTCGTAAGTTTGTCAGTCCAGTAATCCATCGTTACTCGCAGTTAATGCGTTCCAGGACCACCTGTGAAAAACGAAATTCCCCGATATAGTGACAAACTATTAATCTTGTTATTTATGTTAATTAAAACATTTATAAACCCTCCTCATGCTGATTATAAACCACCTTATATCTGTATTACCTTTTCCCTCACTCCGACAGACTGTTTAAAACACTTTCAAGAAAGTGCGCTGCGTTCCGTGAGTCTCTGATTGCAGCGCACTTCCGGATGCTGTCAGCCAATAGCATGAGCATATGGTATCATGTGACTACCTACTAAAAATCCACGATGTAGTGAAGCCGTGCATCTTGAAGCACGAACAAGCAAGAGATTACTGTACTCAAAATTGCATAAAATAAATGAACCGCAATTTTATTCAGGATTCATACTGAGGAGTTTTCTTGTTTTCCATATTATCAAATGCAATCATGAGTTGGGTTCCTCAGTTTAATAAAACACAGGTTATTATGAAGTTATTATAATTGTGTGCTGTACTGTGATTGTGTTCATTTCCTTCTTTTTCTTTCGTGTGTCATGGATGCTGCTTTGAAAACCATAAAGGGGAAGAGGGGGAAAAAAAAAGGCTCTCTAACTAGTTAGCTAACAATGTTCCGCAGCTCGATGCGAGACGTTTCTTTTCACCAGGGCCTTGACGTGTAAACAGTGGTGAAGTATGGCATTGTTGATTAAAAACTGCTCACATTCAACGAGTACTTCGCTGTGATAATGTGTCCTTTGGAAAGGACTCGTAAAAGTGAAAGACGATAGTCAAACTGTCTTTATTAGCCGGCTGAGCGGGCGACGCAAAAAAATAAAGCACCCAATGGCTCTCTAATATGTTTCCAACCAAATCTTTTCTTTTTTGCTGCAAACGACTTGACAGACTGCCACGCAAGAGAAACGCACGGCTACTGTATTTAGTTTTTATCGAGTAAACAAAGACACCCGGTCGACATCAAACTCCTGTACAGAAGTTTGTAACAAAGCCGTCGATGTGTGAAGACGTCTCTCCGGATGAAGCCCAGCGGTTGTTGTGACATTGTTTGATAGTTTTTTTCTTTCCGCGGTATCAAATTTTCAGATACCCAAAATTAGCTTTGCTACCCAAGACAAATTTGGCGGGATTGTGACAGCGCTACCTCGGCTCCCTTTTAGCCGACACCTTTCTACGGTCTTCTCTCGCTCTATTTGTCCCAGTCCCTTCAGTCTGTCTGGCTCTACTTGCGCATGCAGGTCAGGGTACTTAATTCATACCTGGAGACGTTTCCTCGTTCCCCGCGTACCGGCTGAGGGAGGCCGACCATACACCGGGACTAAACTACACCCACCCTTCCGCCCTGTTGCCCCCCACTCCCTCCACCAGCCTTCTGAGAACATGCGATACGGAGGTAACGTCGCAGACGCTCCCCAGCGGACCGGCTGATAACCCTCCCACCAAACCCCCCAGCTGAGGAACACTGGCGGCCTGGATATCGCCCAGCCGGGTAGAAATAATGAGAACAAAAGAAGAATACATGTCCTTCTTTCTCTTCCTACCTACCCCTCCTCTTCCTCCTCCTCCACCACCTCCATCCCGCAATGTTCCCTCTTGTTCTGCTTCTTTCTCACATTTGCCAAAGCATTCTGCGCCGGCCTTCAGAGAAAGAGAGAGATTGAGGAAAAGGGGAAGGGTGGGCGATCTGTCAGACGGGAAGCGGCGCTGTTCCGATGCCCACATCAAGGCCTTTTTCTCCGCGGTTTGCAAACAGTCATTTTGTTTTGTATCTTTGCACTGATCTTAAGGTAATAAACTGGGGTTGACATTGCCCTGGGTCTCCATTGGCATTCTGCTGGGTCTGATAACAAAGTGTGCCGAAGCAGATTGTTGGGAAAGATAGAACATAGAGCCTCGAACACTATTAGATGTTGATTCAGAGGCTTAATGCAGATAAAGCAGCGCTACACATGCTGTACAAGCGGTAAGCCCATACGTCGATGTGTAATATTTCTAATCTGATATTTATCACATTGGGCGGCACTCCGCCTGCCTATCAATCCAGTGACTGACATTCAACATACAGCAGGCGTGTGCTCATGAATGCATATCGGGGACTTGTGGAAGTCGTTCACGTACCGTCAGAGTTTTTTAACGTCTGCTCTCCAGATTATCGGCGTCGAGTGGCTTCAGAAAGTTTTCACCCGTGTCCGTTTGGAGGTGGATTTAGGTGGAACTACGCAGCAGCTCTTACATAAATCTTGGTAGAATGATGTAGCATGGGCCAAGAGAGAGATATATTGTTTTCAGTTTTATTTAACCCTGCAAAAATCTACTTTTCCCTCCACTACGCATAAAGTTGACCCTAAACTTTACGGATGGGATGCGACCAGAGGTGTTCACACATCTCTGAGTTCCTAGAAGGGGGTTTATTATGAAAGAAAAAACCCTGAAAACTAAAAAGAAATCTGTGAAAAAGAAAGAAAGGAAAAACTTTCAATTGTAAAATCAGTAGAGGAAAATGATCAATCACATTTACACTGCACTCAGGACAATCTGAGTTTCTTTACTCAAGTGCTTCCAGTTGATGCAGGTTTTTGTTGTTTTTTCGCTATATATAACATTTTAGAGGAAAATTCTTGATTTTCTGTTCATTTCTTCACATTTATCTGACAACTGCTTTTCAAATTGAGAGTTTTACAATTGCGAATAATTTGCCAAACGACAAATAAAATGAGCTAAATCCTAACGATTTTCAACTTTTAATTGCTGACGATATGACGTACAGACGAAAACATGTGAAATTCTGCTGCTGCCAACTGACGCGATATTCATGTGCAATTGTGAGACTTTAATTTTAATTATAGGACCATATTCTATTTTAAGGTTCTTGGCATGCAAAAATTGAATGTTTTTTTGCTGTTGTTGTTTTTAAATAAACAACTTTCACGCAGCGCCGGTGCAGAAGAAGCCTCCGAACACGAAGCAACACATTTCTAATAATGTTAATATCTGTGCAGCCTTGAGTGGAAAAACTGAGCAGATAACTGTCATTTGCATCCCTTTGATAGTTTAAATGCAATCACAATGAAATATGTTGCTGTCTTAAAAGTGTAATGTTCACATTAAAAGTGTTGATACTTGTGTAATTTGACAGCTAAAGCATGCAGGAGATCTCAGTCCTCCTTCCATCGACGTGCAAACGGGAAAACTGAAATAAACAAATAAAAAAATCAAACGACTGCATCAAGGATGTAGATTAAATAATTTACAAGCTCATGTCCAGAGTGAAAAACAACTTTTGCGTCGTAAATGGGGTGAACCAATTTCACTTGAACAGGTGTTTTCATTGTTTGTTTATTCGGTGTATGTTTTATTCACTGTATCGTGTTTTATGTTTAATTTGTGATGAATTCTGGGATTTTACACACAGTTTCTTGCTCTAAGTCGGTTTTAAAAAGAGCATTTAAAAAAAAAAAAAACTGAACTCAAAAGTTGGCCTTGACTACAGCAGATTAAAAATAAATTTTAAAAAGCAAGACCCAGTAGCAAATAGAACCCCCCACCCTCGTCGTATTGACTCTTGTTTTTCTGTTTACCTGTTCCAGGTCCAGCGTGCCCCCCCCACCCCCCATGTGAATCTGAGGATTGTTTTTTACTTCACCAGATGACATCATGAGGACGGCCCCATTACTCTGACCGACCACCACCGGACACAGACCGCCGAAGGGGGGAGAAGACAGAAGGGTCGGGGGTGGCGTGGCCATGGATAGAAGGAAAGTTTGCGTACTGATGGCGCTATGGGTCATGGCCCACCTCAGCTCTCCAGGGTGTGGCCTCAGGGCCCTGCGAAGGACTACAGGGGGGCGGAGGGGTTCCGCGGGGCTGACGGGGCAGGACGCCAACGGAGTTCCCCTCAGGCGCTCCAAAAGAGGTTGGATGTGGAACCAGTTCTTTTTGTTGGAGGAGTACACCGGGACAGACATGCAGTATGTCGGAAAGGTATCTGTTCTGAAACACACACCCGTAAATACGTTAGTCCAGATCCTGGTCTGGTCTAATTGCTGGACGTCCGTGGCTGTTTTGCTCTGATTTCGCTCAGGGCAGGAAACAGAAACATAAAGTAAAGCTGCTGCGGACCAAAAAACCCTTATAATAAAGATCATTCTTGATTGATCAGCAAACGCAAACACTATAGATAGCGATCATCAGGGTATTCTTCAAGGTAAAACAACATGTTTGATAGGTCATTAGCGGAAGCAGCTCCCACTCGTGTGGGAGTGTTTGACTTCCAGGCTTAAAGACATTTATTCAAGATGTGCAGCTGATATTTCAGAATTAATTCATGCCTCTCCTGTCGTATCCAGTAACGAGGAAGTGATCCAACGGGTTATTAAATGTGTTGTTTTTACCTTGAAAATGTTCCTTCATATTGTCACTATTCATCGTGTTTTCGGTCGAATATTAATGAGGAAGCAGTGGAATAATAAGGATTTGTCACATTCTCTGTGTTTATTCCTCTTTAACGACCCACAACTTTGAGATTTGAGCTTCCCTGAGTGTAACATCAGAGAAAAATGTCAGTCTGCAAATGCATCCATCAAATTAGTTTGGATGCTTTGAGACCAGAATAGCGCGCATTAATCAAAAAAAAAAAAGGTTAGTCGTAATACCATCAACACTCAGAATCATATTTAACACATGTACACATGGAGAATCAGTGTTGTTTGATGCGTTTGAGGCTACTACCTTATAAGAAACCAAGGTGACGTTGGCGCCTGTGTGAGATTAGTGAGTAAATTCTGAAAAGAGAAGCATAAAGAGCAATGACAGCGATGTTGTCAACAAAACAAAAGCAATAATTTCCATTTATATTCCAATTATTTGCTTTAAACGCAGTGCGTTGAAGTCACAGGTTTAGGTATACCCCCATTCCGTCTCCCCTTCCTTCCTCTGCGATTCTATTTCCTTCATTTTCCAAACAGCACAACTCGAGCGTCACGCAAGCCGACATTTGAATCGTTGCTATTTTTGGACGTTTAAAATTGCCTCCTTATAGACTGTCTGGTCGATGCATATTTATAAAGACAAGAGTTTTATTATTGAATCCCCAAATGAATGCACATTTCATTCACGTCAGTCAAAAAAATGGAAAAAAAAAAAAAATGGAATACATGATTTAGGGGAAGTTGTCGCAGAACCAAAAAGAACCTTGTTTGTGTTGTTGTTGTGTTTTCTTGTGTGACAAATTTGTAGGTCGTATAATTATTTCCACTGCAGATTTACGCCCAATGAGATGCTTCGGTATGAATAACGCCCCGTTCACCAGTGCATCACACCATGTCTGGTCGTCCGAGAATCACCCTGTCACGAGATACGAGACCTGACGTGACTCTCTGATCTGCTGAGGCTCAAGTATTGGCCCCCCCATGCAGTCATCCTCAGGCTTTGTTTGCTGTTGGCTGTCCAACATATTTTGCGCTTACTGTCAGCTCCCTGACTTCTTGAGCGATGTCTATTTCACTCACATCAAACCATCACAAAAGCAGCGGTTCTTGCCCTACGGTGAAATATGACTTCCTCTTTGAAGGACTTATTTGTTCAACAATGTGAAATCAGAATGTTGACCTCGATAACATTTGGGGGGGGGGGGGGGTGGATGCACAAGAACACGGGGCCGAATCGCGCTCGCTTTACATACTGGCGGAGCGGAAGTCAAGATATCGCTCTCGTCTTCCAAAGCTACTGTAATTGAGGAGATTGTGAAGCGTCGTCGCAAGGTCAGGACAACCGATGAGGGAAGAAAGGCCGTTTTTGTGCGAGGACTTGAATGGCGGGGTGGGGGTGGGTGTTGGGGGTGGGGGGGGGTAGCGCTTTGCATTCCCGTCATGTGTCCACGGAGGATAGAGCCATCCACCCCAAATGAGATTCTGCAACATACGTCCTCCCCCGAGCGAGGGGTTGACTTTCAGACCCCCGGCCTAAAAGGATTAGTACGCTCTCCGCGGCACGAGGCGAGCAAATATGAGATAGAGCTAAAAAGTTTGAACAAGAAAGAATGAATGAAGATCAAACGTAAGTACGAGCGTGATCAAACCACTTTGTCTTCAGAGAGAGTCGTGATTGATGTTCCACTCTCCTTTTAGCTTGTAAAAGGACTAATAGCAGAAGAAGAATGGATTATCGGAGGGTGGTATATACTTAGAGAGCCAAAAGCTGAGGCCCTAAGAGCCCCTCTCCTGAAGATGCCATTAAGGGATCAACCTTTGAGTACCACACTTAATCATGACTCCGAGGGCTTGTTGTTTCCTCCCCAAGCACATGCAGCTCGGAAAGCCTTTTCTTTTGTCGTCTCGCTAGCCGGTCGTCACATAGGATAGCAGTACATACGTCTTATCTGATTTCAATTACTGTTTGTTAATTGCCAGATAGCGCGCGTGATGAATGAGCCTCGAAATGGGGATGAATTGCGAGAGAGAGTGGCGCACATTGGTTCCAAGTCAAGAACCACCATCTGTATCCTCAGGTGGAGTCCGCGTTCTCGCATTGTTGGCGGTTTGAGCAAAAAAAACAAAAAAAAAAAGTCATGAGAGGAAGGGAAGGCCTTTGTCATTACAATTGACATCATGGCAACAACAGAAAGTGGAACAAAAAAAAACACTTGCTCACGCAGAAGGGGAAAAAATGAATTGGAAATAACACAATGGCAGGTTATTATAAGCAAGGGAGCAGCTCTTGACACACAGTAAAAGATAGAATGATGAAACTGCACTTGAATTACAGCATCCCGTCTCCAGTTGTTTCGTAAACTCAATCTCCGCCGGTTGCATTTTTTTTTTTTTTTCTTTCTCTCTCCTTCCCTCCCCCCCTTTTTGCACGATTGCTTTATCGAGTTGTGAAGTGCGAACAAATGAAAGTTTAATCTTTTCCTGAACAAGCGGAACAAAAGCGGTTGGAACAGGAAGGAATTAACAGAAGTGATCGAGACAAGGGGGGAGAAAAAAGCCGACTCTGGCAGTGTCTTCTCTGGGAGCTGGGTGGCTCTAATCTTGCTAATCTTGCTGTATTGGCCAATGATTTTTTTTTTCTTCCTGCAGGAGGCGAATTGCACAGTGCCTCTCATTAGCAGGCAAGCTGCATACAGGCCTCGAAGGGCCTGGGCTGTCACTGGGGGAAGAGAATGTTTGTTTATTTCATTATTTCTTACTTTACCAAAGGGCACATATCCACTGAAAATGGTTAATGGCCTGTGGTTTAGGAGTGTTTGTGCTGTACTATCATATCTCATAAAGTATTTACAGCCCCTGATAGGCCCCAGTGGTTCTAGGCCTGGTGGGTAGACTCTTCAACGTAGTCCCTAGCAAGTAAGCAATGTTCCCAGCATGCGAAACAAACACAAAATCACGCACGCGAGGCCTGCAACGCTCCGGTAATAGGCTGGAAATCAGATGAAAGGAAGAGGCAAATAAACACAGACATGCTTCCTGGTCCAGAATGAGTCAGCGGCGGAGCTACCTCGGGGAAAGGACTGGAGCGTCTTATGGCGGCGGAATGGAAAAGATGCAGGGATTTGTGTGTTTTTCCATTGGGGTTATAGGAGGATTTGGTCCCTGTTCATACCCCCACCCCCACCCATTTACCAGCTGCTCACCTTGGCAAACACATGTAGAGTTTGCGGTATGCCTGAGCTCGCGCCATGCCAAAACCCTTGTGCTCTCCAGCAGCGACGTGGAGCGTGCACTGGCAATGTTTGTTGATTAGGTGATAAGTTCCCTACTCGTGCTCTGGGAGGGGGCGACTTCAATTATATCCGTCTCCTTCGCAGCAATTGGAAAGGGTGTGATGAGGTCATGCAGCGACGAGGCTAGGCAAACATCTGTCTGACAAGGGGCGAAGCAATGTCAGAGCGAGATACGCCGGCGTCACCAAAGCACCTGACGATTGTCTCCTGTTGGTTTTGTCAGGGTGAGATTAATTGGCTTTTTATTATCACACATTCACACCCTTTCTCTCTTTTATGGGTGGGGAGAAGTTTTATTCAAACGAAAAGCCAAGTAGGTGAATTAAAAGCAACAATGTTCCTATGCGAAATCTGATTTGAAAAGTAATACTAGAATCAATTTGAGAGTCGTTGTACAAGGGATTTTTTTTTTGGGGGGGGGGGGGGGGGGGGCGTGGATGAAAATCCTCTGGATTTCCAGAAACAAAAAGTTGAACACATGACATCAGCGTGCTCTTGCTGCTCCGGCCCTGCAGCAAAGCGGATGCAAACTGTTCAGAATCACCCGTAATTAAAAGATAACAGGCTGGAAATTATGCAGAGGGCAAAAAAAAAAAAACACACACACAAAAAAAAACCAAAAAGATGTCAGATGTCCACACCAGAGAAACACTATATATGTCAAAAGACACTTCACCTTTAAGCCTGACCACATATCTGAAGTTTACACTTCAGCGGACATTTGATAGGCTATTTCTGTGCTTCGTCTGAGGCTACCATCTGGCCACCCTAGAAGGCAGCCAGTTCTCGACAGGCCAGGATACAAGCCCTTAAAGGCTAACTGGCTAATTGCCCTTAGCAGCCCACTTCCAGTCCCATCTTTCTGGCCTAACTTGAGTGAAACACAAATGGCGGCCAGATCGAGTGTGCAATAACATTTGCTACACTTGAAGCTGATTAATTTCACAAACAAAGACGGGCCGGCTTGCGGGTTCTTGCGCACAGATGTCTGATGAGTACCACTTAATTTCTCAGCCTCTTCAAAATACAAGATGAAGGACATGGGAATAGAAATACATATCTTGTACTCTGGAAAATGCCAACCATTGGACATATTGTGGTGTCATAGATGGCTACTTGAATGGAAGCTTTTGTCGACGATAAAGTAATTAAATGCCTGATCGTGAAAAGATCCTCTTTAGTCTTTTTTTTTTTTTGGGCTGTGATTGAAACTTTCAAGTGTTTTATAGAAAGTGAGCATATTTCAACCTATTTCCAATGCAAAAAACACTTTTTTTTTCCCCCACTTGTCTTTGAAATCAAGTTGTTGTTTTTTTTAATCATTTCAAGTGTCGCAACTTTCCTAGCTCTATTTTGTTGCTTTTATAAAGCAGTTTCTGTGTTGCAAACAAGTTCAAATAAATTAAAAAGGACCGCCAAACAATTT
Source organism: Antennarius maculatus (assembly GCA_013358685.1). Lineage (NCBI taxonomy): Eukaryota > Metazoa > Chordata > Actinopteri > Lophiiformes > Antennariidae > Antennarius > Antennarius maculatus. Next base: position 1,967,855 of record CM023624.1, read on the forward strand.
CATGCTCACCAGCTAATGGGAAAATGCGCCCACTTTGAAATAGTTTGCAGTAGAGCATTAGCCTTTTTTTAAATAATAAAGATTTGCGAAAAGACCATAATGTGTAAATGAGTGAAACTTAAAAGCTTGATTTTACTGTCGTATCTGAAGCTACGATCGGTTGCTGATTGTTTTAGCTTCCGATAAATCGGTAGAAACAGGAACAGATAGCACAGATCGTTCCAGGGGTTAAAAAAAATATATTGTGTGAAGCAGTCCCAGAAGGTCTAGTATTATTGGCTGTAGTGTCATGTGCTCTGAAGTTCTTTTTACAATTTGGTACCGTAGGAGGGCAGAGGAGAAAAGGCTAGCTATCGATGCGCCAGAGCTTCCTGGTGGCCATACTGACTGCACATGTGGCTTTCCTTTCTCCCCCCCTGTGACAGTTTAATTGTATTTTCAATACAAATTGATCAAACAGCCATTGTGAAAGCACGTTGGGCTGCCACATTGATTTCTGAGAGGGGAGTTTCTCTCCCCCCACTCCCCTTTCTCTTAATTTGAGTAGAAGGGCAGCAGTAAATTTTTCCTCGCAAGTAAGGTGGGCAACTGGGAGGGACGGGGTCACTGCAATAGGAACCGGAGTTCAAGAGTCTGAATGGCCTCGTAATACCCTTTTGGGGGGTGGAGGGGAGGAAGTCTTCGGAGGCACAAGATCTCTCTGTTTCCATAGAAATGCAAGCATATGTCACGCTGTCTATCTCAGATCTCAGCCCAAAGGAGTGGACTCAATAGTTATTAACCGAATTGCCGTGCTGGCAGAGATAGGCAGCTTGATAGACAATCATAGAAAAGGACATTGCAGCTATAACAGCAGGGGAAAGATAATAACATTGAAGGGGATTGTTTTCAGCCAACTGAGTTTCTGTTTGGAAGAACATACTGTAAAGGAGAACAGAAAATACATTTGAAAAGAAAAGGACAGTCTCTTGGCTTGGTTAGACAGAGGGTATAAGAAAAAAAAAAAAAAAAGAAGAAGGGAAGTTGTTTTGACCAGAATTCAAGTCGGTTAATGAAACAGTGCTTTAGTGGAGATCCGGAGATGCAAAAGAATAAAATCCTGCAAACACTTGACTGGCTCTTTGAGACAGACATAGAAAAGAATGAAAACAGTCATTTCTAACAGCATTCAAGCAGGCGAACAAAATAGTGTTAAAGATGCTAATCCACAAAGCTGTTCGTCTCACACGCGCCAAGCTTTCGCACTGATAAAACAGCATGAATTAGTAAAGCTCCGAGCACCTGGGATGAAAAGCTTTTTAATATATGATGAGAAGGGAGACTTTGCAATGTGCTCCCCACGTGACCCGGCTGTGACGCACAATATCCCCGCTCAGTCTGTCCGCCCGGCGAAGCCAAGAAACGCTTCTAGACGCCACGGCGGCTCGCGCTCCACGGGAAATGCAAGCAAACCTTGGTTTTCGAACGCTTTAGCCATCGAACAAATCAGAATTCGACTAAAAAATTCAGGATTTTTTTGTCTTAGAAGTCGAACACGAAACAAATGCATTTTTTGGGGGTGACTGTGGCTCAGTGGTATCGCGGGTCGTCCAATGATTCAAGATCGGCAGTTCGATTCCCACCCCTGCCCTTGTATGAATGAGGAGCGAATGAATAATGGATCCAATGTAAAGCGTCTTTGAGTGTCCAGAAAAGCACTATATAAATCTAATCCATTATTATTATTATTATTATTATTGCGATTTCTCGCCGCTAAGCGTGAGAAAAGTCGAGACAAAACGTGACGGTAATGTGCTTTTTATGTTAGTTTACTGTATTCAATAATTTTTCACTTAATTTGCGTTCCACTGCATATGCCTATTGTACATTTCTTTGATATGTTTCATTACTATGCAATTTGATATATAAATGACATTATGAAATAACATATCGAAAAAAGGTAATTTTCTAGCGTCTCCAAACAGATTAAGACCATTTACATTATTTGTAATGGGAAAGATGTATTTGGAATTCAAACAAATCTCTATTCGAACAGCCTTCAGGAACAAATTGTGGTCGTAAAGCGAGGTTTGCCTGTACGCAACAAAGTCAAGCATTCCAGTTAGCAAGGTGGCGGTAGCATTCCAGAATTACACGAGGGTGACCAATCCAGTGCCCTTTTGCCTGCCTCCCCCCTCCTTTAATGATCACCATGTCCTTGGCTATTAAAGAAGAGGAGGAAAGATAGTAAGCATGGAAGCAGTGGACAGGCCTGTGATGAGTTCTCTGAGATAAATATGTTTTGGGGGGAGTGGGGGGATTTGGCGGTGGAATTAAAATGTCAGCGCATGCTAAGCTGCGGTTCATGCAAGAAAAAATAAAAAATGAAACAAGAGTTGGAGAGGAAAATATTAACGAGAAGCCGCGCAGACGAGCGGCTTGTTGGGAAGGCGGCGGATCTATCAGGGATTGGCAGACGGCGGAAACGGCGAGGACTCCAACCCACTTGTGTTCCGTTTTGCAGTGAAAATGCCACAGTGGCCCCCGCGGTAAGAAGCCCCGATGACAACCTGTACGTAACAACCCCCCCCCACACACACACACACACATTTTAAATGCTCTAGCTGCGTCTGCCTCCCCCTCGGTTGGCAGGGGATGTGAGTTTCACGAGGAAGAGGTGAAGCCACGTCAAGAAGCGAGTGACAGTTTACCAAAGATGATATGAATCTGTTAAATAACACCAAACGCTCTTATCAAAAGCTGTCAGTGTTTCTTTGCCAAGGCCCCCCCTCAAGAATAGTCAAGATCGCTGATACGTTGCACGGCGAATCAGAAATACTTAAGTGGGAAAAAAAAAAAAAAAAACTGCGATTCCGCTTTGAAATTTCATTATGTTGACATCTCTGGTACAAAGTGCTCTGATGCCGACGTTTTCCTTTTGCTCTGCACCAACTCGGAGATCATCTGTCAATCACGCCGTGATATCCATCTTTTATTCCCGAGCTTCGTGCATTGGAAGCGTCTGTGGCTATTTCTGCTCGTGCTAACCATGAGACACCTCCCTGGAAAAAAAAAAAACTAGCAGACACTTGATGCTGCATGAAAGCAAACGTGGAACCAAATTTGGAGATTAGCAACAGAAAACATTCATTCATTCACCTTTTTAATTGCTTATCCGCACTTTCGTGGGTCACGGGGGTTGCTGGAGCCTATCCCAGCGAAGTGGGGGTCACTCCAGTCACGATGCCATTTTTTTAAGCTTAAAAGAAGTTGTCTTTTATTTCCGCAGCTTCACTCGGATGCAGATCGAGGAGACGGAAGCGTGAGGTACGTCCTGATGGGGGAGGGAGCGGGGACCCTTTTCAAGATAGACGAGAACTCGGGGGACATCCACGCCACCAAGAGGCTGGACAGGGAGGAGAAAGCCTACTACATACTCAGCGCCAAAGCCGTCAACCGCTACACCAACGACGCGCTGGAGGGTCAGTCCGAGTTCATCATCAAGATCCACGACATCAACGACAACGAACCCCGATTCACCAAGAACCCCTACACGGCTAGGGTGGCCGAAATGTCCGACATCGGTACGTTTATTTCAAAATATCTTGTGATTTCATTGCATCATTTGAATATTTCAGTTAATTTTGTTGGTAATGATTATTTTTACCTTAAATTTTCTCATATTTGGCGCTTCCTTTGGTCGTTGAAATTGTTTTTCTGCAGAATTTGATGTCAATCGAGGCTAAAATGTCTCCATGATGGAGTTATTTTTCGTTTGTGCTTGTTTCATCCACAATGCAAGGTGCATTTTTAAAAAAATCTTGACTTGTCAGTGTCTCAACATGATGTCATTGCCTCGATATGGGAATATTTTAAATTTCATGTAACCTGCTGGCTACCTCTGGGATATGGCAGTTCTTCCCCCGCGGGGAAACAAACGAGTTAATAACGTCGAAAACAAAAAAAAACAATGACTTGCAGATAAGCGACAAACTGACGTCTTTTGTGTGTGTGCAGGTACGGAAAATAACTATTAATGTCGTACAATCACATCCATTGATCATAAAACAGACGGCGATTGTGCGCTCGCACAAATGAAGGTGTGTGAGCAGTCGGATGAAAAGGATTACGATTCAAATGCGGATAAAGGCATTCTAATGTGCCAGTCTTACTGGATCAATGGGACTTTATCAATCATAATAACGATGCAGGCTCAACAAAGAGCCCCCCCGACTAATTAATTGAGAGACTAGGAGCTGCTTTATGAGCGGATAATAAACAAGGTAAAGCGTGTCTGTGATGGCTACAGCCCTGCTTGCAGATAATCTTTTAAATACAGTATTGTATCCTATTAAAACACTATTTAATTTACTCTCCAGCCGTCGGAAACTGAATAATTGCAGATTTCGTCTCTGCAGCTTCCAGAGCTTCCATTTGCTGGTTTACTATTATGATTCCTTCTTGTCATTCTACTCTGAATTAAACTTTAATTCAACCGTGCACTTTGTGTCTCTGGCTCTCAGTCTAAAAGTACATTCTGGGCCTCATGAATATAGATCAACAATATAAAAAGGTTTCCAATCAATACTGGCATGAAAACATGGATTGAACTCTCTGTTCTCGCCGCTGATGCTGATGCTGATGCTGATGCTGATGCTGATGCTGATGCTGATGCTGCTGCAGCTTCGGGGACGGAGGGACATGTGACAGAGTTGTCACTCGGTTCGGTAACCTCCAGAGAGAGGCCGGCACTTATCTAAGGGCGAGCACAGGTGCCCATGGCAACAACCGAGGTGTGATGTCACCGCTTGGCAGAGCATGTGTTCACGAGTGACTGCGTCAAGACACTGCCCCTTTAAATGTGACATCCACTCGGAGTTTTTATTCTAGTCTCTTGGCTCTGACGTCCGTTGGTCAGGGGGCGACTTTGACGCATCCTTTTCTTTGACAGCTGAAGGATTATACTTGTGGTAATCTACTGTCCCTTCAGATAAAAAAAAAAAACGTAATTATTCCTGGCTTTGATTGTCAGAAAAACCCTTTTTCTCCAAAGCTTAAAGTCAAGCAATGAGATGGCTGATGTGGATCAGTGATATTTCTCGAAAAAAGCCGACGTGTCAGGAAAGCCTCTTTGAGTCTAATTCCCTAGTTAAAGGTATTAGTGATCAAGGTTCGCTGAACTTTCTCAAGAATCTTCCCCAAACTGTCACTTGCACCAAATCAGACATCCGTGGTCTCTTTCTTTTTATTTCTTTCTCTCTCTCTCTCGTTCAGCTTTTTGTTTTTTTTGTTTTTTTGATTTTGCAGCATCCGTTACGGATCCCGTTCAGGAAGCTCTTCGTTCCTCATCTCCTCTCCGATCACCACCGACATCGAATTAGACAAGTTTCACAGGGTCGTTATCACGTTGCATCGCACCCATTCTATATTTATACCGCTTTGCCATTAAATATTTCTACTCAATTAATTTTCTACTGCATGTAATGAGGCAACACTTTGGCCCCGCAAGGCGCCATTTGGGGAGGTAGCACTTGGCTAACCGTTTCCCTTTTGTTGGTCTGAAATAGGGTTTCAGCCTCGCTCTCTGGAAGATAAAATGGATCACTGGTGTTCGCCTGCTATCAGATATTTGGTTTCTTAGACACTCCAGATCTGTGGATACACTAATAGGCTTCTAGGGGCTTCCTAAGAGGCGGCGTCGGTACCGGCTGCATGCTCAGAGAGATATACTTAGAAAAAAATACATTAGGATTTATCGATTACCTGCGAAAATCAATCACGTGTGAGGGTATAAGTGGACCGAAAGAATAAAGATGGGTGTTGATGGTGCAAAGGGACAGAAATGATCAGTCACGTTCTGCATGAGCGTGATTAGAAGAGGAGCAGACACCTCATCAGAAGGTGCATCAGCTTTAACCAATTATCCAGCAGGCAATTTTCAGCAGGATTGAAGAGTTGATCTAAATCATTGTCATGAATGTTCTTCTTGTTCTTCCCGCCCCCCCCCCCCCCCCCCAAAGGGACCTCGGTAATTCAGGTGACGGCAACGGATGCGGACGACGCCACGTACGGGAACAGCGCCAAAGTGGTGTACAGCATCCTGGAGGGTCAGCCGTACTTCTCCGTCGACCCGGAAACCGGTCAGTGATGCTTTGATCCAAAAAAAAACAAATCCAGCGTGCTTTTTGTTGCCCCGCCTCCATCGTTTATGAAATTTTAGATGATATTATGTGATAAAACATCCATTCGGTTGATTTTTTTGAAGAGTTTTTCATCCTGATTTTCCTGCTGAACTCTTTAAATCCAAAGCGTGGCCTCGTATTCATGAGAGCTGGGACTCTGGGGCTTCACAAGAGAAGCACGTCGTCAGAAAAAAATCTCCATTTTCCTCCGTTCCTCTTTAAAAAAAAAACCCAAACGTCAGCATGGCTGTTTTTCTTAGGAATAATATATAAAACTTAAAGACGATGGCCTGTAGCTCCAAACGTCAAACGAGCTGATTTTTTGTTCGATCAAACATATTTTCACTTCAAAAACCTGTGAAGAAAATTACTTTTTCCAGAGCAGCAGTCGTTGAGATCTTTTCTGCTTAGCTGCGAGGGAAACGCGATCACAGAAGTGAGTCAGAAAACCTTATTTTTAGTCCTTTAGAATCAAAAGATAAGCTTTCTTTTTCTTTTTGATGACTAGTTTTCCACTAAAATTCAGGAGAAATCCATCGAAAAAAAAAAACAAAACCACCCAACATTATAATTGCCTCCCTTCTTGCTCCGCTGTGGTCGTGTAGGATGTAGTTTTATGACGAGCATCTCCAATGCTAATGCCCTCTCCATCTCCCTACGTCTATTCCAAACCCAACTTGACAACCTTTGCACGTAGGTGATCATTCTGGGAAATGTAAATTACAAAACCAGAAGCAGAAACAGAAAAAAAACAAGTTGATCTTTGGTTGGAAATTAACCCTTACAGCCCTGACCTATTTTGGCCGTTTTTTGGCCAGAATAGGTCAGGTATCTCTATACACCACATTAAAAATGATTTAACATACCCATGCTTTGTATTTTATCTTCAGCACAACTTCAGCTATATGAATACATAGTTTTTATTTCCCTATAACTTATTATATTGACATATTGGGGTGAAATAGACGCAGTCAAATTCGGAAATGGAACAAATTGTATTTTATTGAACATAAAAACCAAAAAATGCTCATCGAATTGATTTTGAGCTCCAAAAAGGTTGCATTAAGTTTCTAACATAACTATATACAGTTATACTTACGCCACTTATATACTTACGCCACTCTCCAAAGGAGTTTTTTGGGCTAAAATAGACACACACAGTCAAATTAGAAAATGGAACAAATGATATTTTATTGCACATAAAAACCCCAAAACATGCTCATCAATTTGATTTTTAACTTTAAAAAGTTTGCCATAGGCTTCTAACATAATTATATACAGTTTGGGTCACTGGTTTTTCACGATTCGCGCATAAAAATGCGTAAATCGTGCACACAGTCGTTTGCGTCACATAGACGTTTGCATCACGTGACAAAATGCACAAATCGCGAAGCGTGTTTACGTCACGTGAATACACGCGTCACCGCTTGTACGATGGCGACTACACGGACAGAAACACGGCGCCTGCCGTCTGACGATAAGGAGCCGTTTGAAGCGCTTGTCATAGATCAAATGTATACGATCATATCCGGTTTTCCGCGGTCAATCGGCTCCGCACAAATAAACATGTTTGTTAAGAATGGTTTAAAAACATCATGTGATCTGATCACGGGGGCGTGATCATAGGGCTGGACCAAAAATACCAACATCCCCCCCACCCCCCCACCCCCATTTGCTTCATGACAGGTGAATGGATTTATCTAATAGCCGATTGCTCGTTTTTAATCATTAATGTGCGCTTCTGGAACGCATCCTGTTCGCGTCTCTTTCGCTTAAACAAAAGGGAGACAACAACAAAAAAAAAATCCATTTGCAGATTAGCGGAGGGATTAGCAGTAATATGGTTTATCCCACATGTGGTATGTAAGCTGACATCCCTTCTTACACAAAAGACATGCCTGGACATCGCATTTATAAGCAGGATTTGTTTCCCCTTTCCTCCTGAATTGTAATCATTTAAACGGTGACAAAGGTAGATGGAAGCGACGCCGCCGCCATCGATGGCGCCGCCATCGTCCGTCAGATGCATTTCACCGTGTTGCAAAGGGAAAGGAAGAGGTTGCATTTTGTTGGGGTTTTTTTTTTGTTTTTTTTTGCCACTCAAAGTACAGGGAGGAAGAAAAGAGCGAGTCGCTAGGCCTTTTTTTGAACGTCAGCCTCTCCGTCTTCATTATTGTTTGATTTCCAGTGTCTCTATTCGGGCTGAGAAGCTGTGAAGTTTGTCAAAGCAGTTTATTTAGGGTGAAATGTCTTCTTTTATTTTTCATCTTTATTCTCACCCCCCCACCCCCCACCCCCATCCCTCCTCCTCTTTCACCTGGTTCTTATTTATGATGCCTCAAATTCAAAATGCGAAATAGCAGACGGGATTTAATACCGGGGCTGATGGGAGATGGAGCGCACCTTTTTTTGAATGCGATGCCAATTACAGCTTCACTCCGTCTCTGTCCCGACTCCAAACTACAGATCTGACCTGTCGGAGCGGCAGAAGTAAAGCAACCGCTCGGCAACATGAAAGGCTCCGACGTCAGGAGTTCTTAATTCCAAAGAGAAGATAAATGGCGCCGGATGAATTCGGAGGCGAACGTTTGAACAAAATTAAAGCGATGGCGCCGTCGTTGGGGTTGATTGGCCCCACGGTCCACTTAGTGGTTACATTCGCCGCCGAACATGGAGCCGTGACCTTTTTTCGTGATAGAATATGCTTCATGTTGTGCATACGTTGTGATGCATCAGCGCCGACCGTGGTCTTCATCGGTTATTCGTTCGTTCTCCTGATGAACCGCTTCATCCACCATCAGGTTTATAGAATTTTATCACGTAAAAGGATGAAAGAACGGGCGTGGCCGCCTTGTCGTTGGGAAGTCGCCAACATCCTCCGCCCTCTGGGTCAGATCCGCCCCTTGCTCCTCCCAGGATCCCGCCCCTAGCTCCTCCCCCTTTTCCCTCCCTGGCTCCACCCTTTTGTTCCTCCCGTTTGATCCACATTTTAAATGGAAAAACCCAACTGATGGCCATGTTGACGCCATGGCGAAGACGTTTTTTTGACCGTCACGCTAAAGATGCATGAATTATTTATATAAAATTAGATTTAGTTATGCGATTTCATGAAACACATGATTACACGGAATTAGCCAGGAGGCTAGTTTTCATCTGTCGTCCCCTGACCATGACGTATAAAAAGCAGTAAAATCAGTGAAATACATCTACAATATAGTAAAAATATACATATTCAAACACTTACTGTACATTTAAAAGCAAATATCAACGTAAAATTTGATCAATTAATGGTAACGTAATAAATAAATAATAAATAAATCAGTTAATAATAACAATGTAATAAATAATTGTGATAAATGTGTGTTTTTTGCTCAGGCCTGATCAAGACAGCTCTGCCTGGCATGGACAGAGAAGTGAAGGAGAACTACCAGGTTGTGATCCAGGCTAAAGACATGGCCGGACAGATGGGGGGGCTCTCGGGAACCACCACTGTCAACATCGCCCTCTCTGATGTCAACGACAACCCGCCGCGGTTCACCAAGAGTGAGTACAGCCTTCTGGATACCCCCCCTCCCACACAACCCTCCCACAATCACACACACACACACACACACACACACACACACACACACACACACACACACTCGACTGACCAATGCGAACTCGTGGCTGCGCTCGTCGGCACGCGGCCATGCCAGGCGGGCGGTCCCCCCCCCCACCCCCATCTGGTGTCAGTTTCAAAATGAATTTGGATTATTGCAGGGAGCGCTGGGGAGGGGGGGTGGGTGGGGGGGGGGGTTGTGCGGTGGAGGCGGGCCTCTTAAAGGCAGTGAATAATTAAATATAGAGCCATATGACAGAGCAAAGGGTCCAGCAAAGTGCATCAGATCAGCCCCATAATCCCTATTAAATGAAGAGTACATTCGCTGAGCTTTATCTCGACCCCCCCCCCCGCCCCCGCCTGCTTTTGTCTCTCGCTCTCTGTTAAGTCTTTATTTCGCTCTGCCTTGACTTCATAAAAACCTTTACTTTTCCCTCTTTTTTTTGGGGGGGGGGGGGGGGGGTTCGGCCAATGAATGAGCGGCGACGGTGGGATGGAGGAGGTGATGGGAAGAGGGGATGGAGGAGGGAGGAAGAGGGAGAGATATTGTAATGGGACACCCGGAGTGATGCCTCCTCTATTTCCAAACGGATGCTAAGTACCTGTTAGCCCAGGAAAAACCTCGTCCCGGCTTTTCACCGATGGGGGTCCGTCGGTGAAAGTGTCAGAGTCCCAGAGACCTGCCGACTCAGGCTTTGCCAAAACACTGTCAGCGTGTTTTATTAGCGTGTCACTGCTGTTTGTCTCCACAGGATTGTGTGTGTGTGTGTGTGTATATCACGCCTGCTGCCTCTCCCACCCCCCCCCCCCCCCCCGCAAGTCCGACTATTTATTTAAGCACGCCAAGATACAGCTTGGTCCTGACAGGCAAGCCATCAATTTTGTGGCCCACCCTGGAAAAACCTGGAAATCATCTCACTTAAAAAAAAAAAAAAAAAAAAAAAAGGAGGAAAATAAAGAAGCAATTAATTCACGTGGAGAAAATTCCCCCCCCCCCCCGGAAAAAATTTATGTTTCGTCCTAAACGGGCAGTCGATTCCTGCTTGAACTGAAATAATGCTTGACGGCGTACGAATCGCTCCACAGCTGATCTACAAATGTTGCGGCGCTTTTTTTTTTTTTTTTTTCCATTTTCTCGACTCGACAAACCACCAAATCACAAAGATTCCGATCTTTTAACTCCGCAGCCCTCTACGAGTTCAGGGTACCCGAGTCCATCGAGCCCGGATCCACGGTGGGGGTCATCCGGGCCATGGACGCCGACATCGGCGAGAACGCCGAGATGGACTACAGGATCATCGGGAGTGACGGTCCGGGCATGTTTGACGTAGCCACCAACAGGAGCACGCAGGAGGGCGTCATCATCCTGAGGAAGGTGAGGCTACCTCCGTTAGCATCCGGTTAGCATTCTCCCTGTTTACACACAGGAGCGAAACCTCACATGATTTGAGTTAAACGGTCTTTAAAGCACAAAACTGACCTCCTGCCGTGAGGTCAGAGGTGACCTAAAGGGTCAGAGAAAAAGGTCAAAGTTTGGAGTCAGACATTTCTCTCAAAGCCTTAAATATATAATCTAAGAGCTAAAAAATTTAAATAAAATCAAACATGAGACAAAAAAAGGTGTTGCCTCAAACGGAGATTCCACAACAGTCTTCTATATTAGTGGTCCCCAAGCCCTGGGTCGTGGGCCGGTACTGGTCCGTGTGAGTGGATTCTCTCCTCCACGTCTGTCTGTGAGTCACTCTTGACGGAGATGCTTGCCTCGGTCACATGACCACCTTCTTAAAGGAGCCGCTAACACAGACTACATTACCGCTAAAACTGAAACTCCCAAGCTAACAGAACCAACAAGAAACACACGTTGGTGTGACGTCACGAGGACGCTGCTAATAAAGTTGATACAAACTGGATTCACGTTTATTATTATCGTTAGAATAAAACAGCTTTTATTCTGGTTTTATTTTGTTGTATTTATCCGTCACACCTTAGAGGACGGTCTGGGAACATTTTGTCTGACGTGTTTCTTAAGGTGCTTAACTCGCCCCAATCCTCCCAAAGTCAGGTTAAATCCATTCCGATCGGGTTGGGGGGGGTGACGTTGGGATGACCTGATGAAAGCTCCCGATCGGACTTTTGATTGAGACGACCAGGTGGTCGGGGTCGAGCCGGCGGACGGGTCCAGGTGGGTTTACCTCTCGGCGATGACAGATGAGTCACAGCAGATGGAGAACGAGAATATTTAAAAGTTTGGCAGGTGAAACATGATTGGTCCACGGAGAACAAAGGGGGGAGAACGAGTCACTTGGGAGGGAAGATCACGCCGTGATGTCACTGGTGGCAGGCGTTTTCTTTGAAACATGTTGTTGGATTCTAAAAGACAAAAGGTTCAATCCCATTTTTTTTTTTTTCCCGCGGCATCCCTTTGTTTTTGGGATCATGGGGGGGGCGGGGTCGCTCGCCACTCGCCGTCGACAAAAGACAAACAAGAAAATCCATACCATGACCTTGTTTTTGATGAACGATGGTGTTGAGGGCTCACACGGGTGACGAATGTGTTGGGCTGTTTCACATTAGGAGACGTCCTTTGTTGCGTGTGTTGGAAAAAAAAAAAAAAAAGCCTCCGTGTGACGCGACACGTGTTTCCCGTTAGTCCTCTCGTGTGCGGAGGAAACCGGAATCCAACACGGATGGATGGCTTCCCCCAATGGAACGATGTCCGCCGTCAAAAATTTAAGAAATGGGGTTCGATTTTATGGCGGTCATAAAGATAATAAATGGAACGAGACCAGCCTTTTTTTTTTTTTAGCATCAAGCACGTCTCGATGTTATCCTGGAATTATTGCAAACGCCGAACGCCAATTTCTGCTGTAAATTGATGACCGTTTACATGACAACCGTTGGGTTTTCTTTATTTTTTGAGGGGACGTTCGTTTACACCCAAAACAGCATTCTGAGGCCTGAAACGCCAGCGTTGTTTCACCGCGCAAACAGTCAAAGCGCAGGTTTGTCAGCAAAATGGATATTTTCAGTTTTGGGGGAAATTTTCCATCTATGTTTCTTTTTTTTTTGTTTTGGAAACAAGACAGAAAAACTTTGCCGTTTCCATGTAAACGTAGCCTAAAGAGCAAAGAGCGTTACCATTTTTTTATTTTTCCACTTAGCATTGTTTGAACATCCTTGACTGCATTCAAGTTTCCAATTTCTCATTCAGCCGGAAAAGAAAAATAAGAATGAGGAAGCTACACAATGAATTGCGCTCGATAAAGCAGCAAAAGCTTTATTTCCATATGCTCTGATGGCCAGAAGACGGACAGAAGAAGAAGAAGAAGAAGAAGCTACATGCGTTTTGAATGAGGTTCATCCTTCCTCTCCGATGAGAGCGAACCAGAAATATCGACGCTGCGTATGGATCGTGGCGTTCAGCGGCGCGCTGCGGTCTGTTTCCGATGTATTCCACAGAATCTGTGCAGATGCCTTTTCAAGCGCCTCTTTTGCAAGCCTTTCGATCGATCACGCCATCATTAAGTGGAGGATGACATAATTGCCTTTTTGTAAATGTGGTGATGGTGTAGTGGATGTAGTTTGTGGGCTGGCTGTGTGTAGGGAGTGAGCGTGCCCTCATTCCGAACCTACTAATTAAATGGGCTTGTCAAGTGGGGAGTGTGTCCCGTCTCCGCTCGCATCAGTCACATCGGCTCGCCGTCTCCTCACCCGCCTCACAAAGAAGGAGCGGAAAAATCGCCGCAGCTTCAGAAAAAAAACGCTTTTCCTGTGCGGATTTCTCGAGTTCTCATTGGCGGTCACCAACCCAGGCATCCTTTTAAATGTACATTCCTGCAATTATTTCCATCAATCAGAGATATCTTTGGTGGCTACATTAAAAAAAAAAAAAAAAATACAATAAACAGCCTTTAAAAGCAGTAAAGAAAAAACAGAAAATGAGGCCAGTGAAGCAGGAATCGGGCTACTAATCATCCGGCGGTCCATAAATTACAGGATGCGAGAGCGGCGTGCAGAAGATGCAGGATTATATGGCATCGTAGATGAAAAAAATTACACAGCTGCTTCTTTTTAAGTTAACAAATAGGCAAAATGAAAGTCTGCAAATCATCTGGAAAAATCTAGAAAAAAAAAACATTTACTGGCAGAGCCGCAAAAATGAACCGACGATGGATCGGATGTCGTCGTATCATCAGGAGGATCACCGTCTTCGTTTTTTGAAATAGAAAAGATGCTTTTGATGTTACATGTGTCCTATAATATGTTTTTTTTATTTATTTCAGATTCACTTTTATAAACTAATGACTTTAAAAGTTAGTAACTTCCAAAACCAAACGTAATGATGTCATCGTCGTTAGAAAACCTATTATTTATTCGTCTTTCAATTCCCCATTCTTCATCGTGAAGTCTTATGATCCATCGCATTTTCTGTTACTTATTCACTAATTTGAAGCTCTGATCTCTTCATTTAACAAAAAATAAATAAATAAAAAGCGAACAGATGTTACCCAGCGAACAACAGAGACGAGTTTGATTGATCGTTTTATCGACTGCGACAGGAACGAGGAAATTAAGTTGAAAAAGTACAAACGTTGGAGAAGTTGTTGTGCGAAACAAAAGCGGAAAAGAAAAATATGCATATTACGCCCCACTAAAACGATAAATACTCTTTCGTCCAATCAGATTCCTCAGTTGGGGAAGTTTTTTTTTTTTTTTTGTGTTCATCATCTGTAAAACCGCTGTGAGCTGTTTTTGTACATCAATACGACCAAATTGTTTTCACGTTAGCTCTTCCATCAAAATACCACATCAGATAATTCAGAATGTGACGGCTGTTGAACGAAAGGCCCCCAAAAAAGGCCTGATCCTGACGCAGCCGCCCATCAAAAGTCTTCTTAGCGTCCTTGAACGAGGCACCCAGCCGCTCATTAGACGACGCTCTGGAATGGATTGTCAGTTTAATGAATAAAATCCTAATCTGACCTGAAATTAAATGTGGCAGGATGCTCTCAATGGAGATTAGTTTTTCCTTTTTTCCACCCCCCCCACAAACTCAAAAGCTGAACGTGTTTCTGCATGCAGATGAATGTTTAACGCTAAAAAGCTACGAGGAAAAACAAAAACAAGCGTCCAAAAGCGTCGCTCTTCCTTCCTTTCGTTCTTTCTTTTCCCCGCAGCCTCTAGACTTCGAGAGGAAGCGTCAGTACAGCCTCCGGATCCAGGTGGAGAACTCCCACATCAACCCCCGCTTCTTCTCCGTGGGCCCCTTCAGGGACGAGGCCAGCGTCAAGATCGTGGTGGAGGACGTGGACGAGCCGCCGGTGTTCGAGCGCGGCAGCTACGTCATGGAGGTGAAGGAGAACGCCGCAAAAAACACCACCATCGGCTCCGTCAGCGCCTCGGATCCCGACGACAAGAACAGTCTCGTCAGGTACGTCGATGACACCCCGCTATTAAGACGTTATATCGCATTTAAGCAACACAAAATATGTCTTTAAAAGGCAACAAATAGCATCATAATTAGCATTTTTATGCTACAAATTTCCTGGTTGGGAGTCTTCGATTAAGAGGAAGTCACGACAGCGAGGTGAACCTTCCACTCCGTCTCAAAAGACTTTCATTTTTATGACGCACTAAGGGAGTTGGCTCTCAAGGTTGAAGTTCTGCCACTTTATTGCAGGTGTCAAATATGATATCATTCTCTTTTATCACCCATCATCAAGGAGGTAGCTACCCCGTGGCATTTAAAGCCACACAGAAGGACCCGGGAAGCCTAAGGGCTGCCTGAGATGACGAAGTCACCCAGACGCTTATCTTTATTAGCTCCACAACATGGAGAAGTACCGCAGTCCATCCTCTGCAAAGGACGGGGCACGGGTTAGCTCCGCGTCCAATCAGAACCCTGCAAATGTCTTATTGACCAAATGTATAAAACAAAACCAAAAAAAAAAATGCAAGGTTTTTCGTAGTTAAAATGAATTTTTTTGTTATCCGGGATGATCTCCTGAACGCATCCGACTCTGAAGAGACTTTTATTTGTTCTTTAATGAACTGTTTTAGTGCTTCTTTAGGGCAAAAACAAACAATGAAAACCTTTTAATAAAACAGCAAAACAAAAGTATCTCAAACTTATCCAAAAATGAACGTTTGATTTCTATTTTCGACCTTTGACCTTTGCGACTGACCTACATACGACTAGTAAAAACAGATAAAGCATAAACCTACGCGCTAGATTCCGCTTCCTGTTAGATCCGTACCCAGAGAAAACCCCTAAAGACCTCTGTGCAGGGAACCCAACCCCCTCTGTGTCCTTCGGTCGGTCCCCGCTTCATCCGGCTGCCCCTCCTCCAACTGCTGAGCGCAGCATTTCGGACGCTCCGGTCAGGAGGACGCGGCTCGCCGTCATCACGGAGCCATTAATCAGGTTAAGCTCAGGCAGCTGAATTATTGGGAATATTAGAAAAGCAATTAGTAAAGCCCACGGCTGATGCAGATTTAACGAGGTCAGAGTTACTGTCAGACCGGCGGGGCGGGCGGAGACGAGGGGGGAGTGTCTTCTAGATAAAGACACTAAAAGGGTAGATGTAGGAGAACAGGCAGGGAGGGGCCGGGGGGGACGGGGGGGGGGGAGGAGGACGACTTCAGAGTCTCGCCTCGGGGGTCTCCTCCTTCTTTCTCCGGGCCTCCTGATGCCCGCCGCTCCATTAATCACCCTGATGGATCGCGTTAGTCTGGGAGGTGGAAAAACACAACGCGACTGGATAACCTGTTGGCTGGTGTGTGTGTCCGTATGCACGTGTGTGTGTGTGTGTGCGTGTGTTCGTGTGTGTGTGTGTGTGTGTGTGTGTGTGTGTGTGTGCGCACGCGACTGCAAATGCTAGCATCTCGCTCAAAAGCTGCAAAGGCCAAGCATGGAAACTTTTAGTTGGGTTGGTGCAGGTCTGTTTTAGTACTGGATCCCCTTTAAACACACCGGTTGTCAATTTATCCAAGTCACGCCCGCGGATGCAAGTTCTTTACACCCCTGGGAACGTCTGAGCGCCGCATCCCGAGCCGTAGGGAACTCAACGCACCTCCTCACAGCCAGGAAACACCAGGCTAAAAGCCGATTCCCGTGTGTGTGTGTGTGTGTGTGTGTGTGTGTGTGTGTGTGTGTGTTTTGAACGCAGGTACACCATCGATCGGCGCACGGACATGGACAGAGTGTTCAACATCCACGCTGGGAACGGGTCCGTGTACATCCTGAGGGATCTGGACCGGGAGGAGAACGCCTGGCACAACATCTCCGTCATCGCCACGGAGTTCAGTGAGTGCAGAGAAACTGTGAAACTGCCCCATCCCCACCCCCCACCCCCACCTGAGCAGCATTACCCTGCTGGGGGTTTTGTGAAGAATCAATATTAGATAAACTTTTTATTCCAACTCAAACGAACCAGAAGCCTCTTAATTTGATGCTAACTCAACTTTTCCGTCGTGATTCGTTTCAGCCTCCATCACTTCTCCAGAAAGTCCATTTCCTCGTCTTGTATATTCGTCATGGCAACATAGACTCGTGTTCTCATCACTAATCTCTTGCAAAACACAATTATTGATCTCAGCCTCTTAATTAATTTTGCTCTCTCTTCAGTTTTATTTGTCGTTTTGTCATTTCAGCAGCGCTTCTTCACTGAAAGCCCAGAATGGAAGGATAATAGGATGACTTTTATTTTGTTAGCTCTATACAGGAAACACATTCTCATCACGGTTTATCACATATTAATGCATCATCACACGCATGGATGAAAAAAACAGACTGAAAAAAAAAAATTAGCATTTAAGAAATTAAGAAATATATTTTAAAAAAAGATGAAAAATGGAAATATTACAATCCAGCCGTCACATTTGTAACTTTAGAATGTTGGGATGACTCTTTTGCTCACCTTTATGAATATGGGTTACTTCATTATCACGGGTACAGAAATCATTAGCCTAAACTCATTGTGTTCTCTTCTCGGTCTCCAAGGCAACCCACGACAGATCAGCCGCGTCCCCGTTTACATCAGGGTGCTGGACGTCAACGACAACGCGCCGACATTTGCCACCAATTACGAGACGTTCGTGTGCGAGAACGCAAAGGCTAATCAGGTTGGTAACCGGGGGGCCAATCACGAAACAGTCGTCATGGTTTCACCTCGACTCCCCCCCCCCCCCGATATGTTGGCTGAGGATGTAATTAGTGGAGTTCAGAGAGAACTTGTAAATCTGTCACGTGTGTGAAGTGTAACGAAACGGGTGGGAGGACCACCGTAAAACACTTTTTTTTTCCTTTGGGCCTATAAATAAATCCAGCGAATATAAAAAAGGATGACGTTTTACAACTGGTAAAGGTCGACTAACTCAAACTATGACTTTTTTTATTATAGAGGATACAAACCGTGAGCGCCACCGACCCCGACGAGCCCCTCGGAGGACACAGGTTCTTCTTCAGCCTCGCTCAGGACGTTGGCGGGAAGGCCAACTTCTCTGTCCGCGATAACAAAGGTAATCCCTTCATCGTCAGATCGGCCTCGGGTGTAATGTTTCCACGAGGCACTTACATCTGTTGTTAAGCGTAATCACATTTAATGTTGCGCTGGAACCTGATGCGATTTGTCGTTTTTCGTCCCGCTTGCTCTAAAAGCACGTCCCGCGGAGCAAATGAAATCTGCAGCGGAGTTGATTGAAATATTCATTCAGGTTATCGATCGCCGCTCGCTAACCCGAGTTCCCCCGGCTGTTTTTCAGACAACACGGCCTGGATCCTCACCCGCAGGAACGGCTACAACAGCCTGCAGAAGAGCGTCTACCACGTGCCGGTGGTCATTTCCGACGGGGAGTTCCCCATGCAGAGCAGCACCAGCACCTTGACCGTCAGGGTTTGCACCTGCGACCGCGAGGGCAACATGAAACTCTGCAACGCCGAGGCGCTCACGGCCAGGGCGGGGCTCAGCACGGGAGCCCTGGTGGCTATTTTGCTTTGCGTCATCATCCTGCTCAGTGAGTGTAACAAAACCAGGTTTGATTCCGACGCGGGAAAAGCACCGGCGGTGCTTTTTTTTTTGCAAAATATTTGTTTTTCAATTTTATCGTCATTTGAGTGGCTGATTTAAAGATTTCCTCAACCGCCGCTGGAGGGATTTTCCGCAAAAGCGAGTCACCTCTTGCAAGGTGTTAAGGAGACAGATTTGTATTTCAGTCCTTAATGTGATTCATGGCTTCCTGTGGGCGGGTAATTCTAGCAGTGACCACAGCTGACATGTTAATTTGATTTGAACAGAAAAGATCTACAGCGTCTCAGCTGGGGGAATGGAGCATTTGGCTTTATTGCACCACAACTTTATGCTTTAGAATCAAAAGGGTAACAACACTTTCACACAGATGTGGCTTTGTCAGCTTCCTGTGAGTCCTGCACAGATGCATCAGGCATGGCTGAATTCATGCAAACTCAAAAAACAATTGGAATATTGGCTACAGAACTGGCTTAAACCCTTTAAATACTCAGTATCCCATGTATTTAGCACATGAGAAGGTTTTTGCAGCATGAAAAACATCCTTTAACCCTTTACTGAGTGACTGCGCTAGGAGCTAGCAAATGTGGGAATGTCGCAACCGTGTATAAATGACGTCAAAGGCAAAAAACATCGGAAGTATCGCGAGACCGTCACACGGCTTCTCAATGGCGTAACTCCTCAACAAATTGCTAAAATATTCCAGCTCTCTGTCAGTTTTGGAATTGTTGGGTTTTGAGAAAACGTTTTGAGGAGTTGAGGTATTGAGAAGCCATGTGACAATCTCACGATACTTCCGATGTTTTGCCTTGAACGTCATTTATGTGGGCAATTAATAAACAGGCCTATCTAGACCTTCTTATTCCTATGCCTATTTATGCCTTTCTATTTGTATATTCTTGGTGGGTTATTTATTATTCTTTCTATTTGGTGTTGGTACTACTTTCTATGTGCTGGCGCTACTTTCCGTGTGCTTTTTCTGTGTTTCTGTGTACTCACTGTGCTGTGTGTAGTGCGATGGAGAAGTTAATTTCCCTGACAGAACCTCCTTAAGGGATCAATAAAGTTCTACTCTACTCTTTATGCACGTTTGCATCTCCCCTAATGAACCATATGTGTGCGCATACGCGGACGCTAGTGTCGTAGGGAAAGGGTTAAATGATTTGATGCTGCGAAAGCAACATAAAAAGCTAAGTTGTCTTCAGCTGCAGTGGTGGAAAAATACACCATTCAACCTTGCGGTGGTTGAGCCTGATCTACAAAGTAAGACAAAGTTCCCGAGCATCAGTGAAGCTCATCCAGCATGGGCTATTCCCCCTGGACGGTGTCTGGACTCCAGAACAAGGAGAGAGAGCAAAAGAAAAGGCGGTAAAAGTCACCTAACTCTAACTTGTGCTTTGTTTTTGTTCTCCTTGCAGTGATCGTGGTGCTGTTTGCTGCCCTGAGGAGGCAGAGGAAGAAGGAGCCTCTGATCATCTCCAAAGAGGATGTCAGAGACAACGTTGTCAGCTACAACGATGAAGGGGGCGGAGAGGAGGACACTCAGGCTTTTGATATCGGAACGCTGCGCAACCCAGAGGCCATCGAGGAGAGCAAGCAGAGGCGGGACATCGTCCCCGAGACCTTTTACCCTCCGGTTCGCCGTTCTGTGTTGCCCCCGACCCGGGACAATAACGGGGACGTGAGAGACTTCATCAACCAGAGGCTCCAGGACAACGACAGCGACCCGACGGCGCCGCCTTACGACTCCCTGGCCACCTACGCTTACGAGGGGAACGGCTCCGTGGCCGAGTCCCTCAGCTCGCTGGAGTCGGTGACCACCGAGGGCGACCAGGACTACAACTACCTGAGCGAGTGGGGACCCAGGTTTAAGAAACTGGCAGACATGTACGGGGGCGACGACAGCGACAGGGATTCCTAACGAGAGCCTGGCACACGGACGAGGAGAGGAGCAAATTACCATTGGAACTTTTTGGGCGACTCTGGTGCGAGAAAAAACGGTGATAGGACCGAGAAAGGAGCAACGTGCGTCCGAGTGCTTCTTTCACCACCATCGATCACCATTTCAGTCGTCCCTCCGGTGAACAGACGTAGGCTTTGTGTGTCCTGTCAGTGTTAGTTGCGTTTTTTGCAAGGGTGAAGTGAAAAGACTTTTTTTTGTGTGTGTATATGGGGTGTACACAAGGCTCAAATATATCTATACCGATTCTTTTTTTTTCTCATTTGTTTTTCCAAAGCTGCTCGTGACGGACCATTCAACAAGCAGTTTTGTAAACCAACAGATATGCCTATGTATTTTTCAGTGTTTCCTGGACAAAAACATGCTGCATATTGTGAGTTCTATCTTAGCTTGTGTCCGTACGGTAATATGAAACATTACGCTGTACAGTTGTTTGATTTTCTAGGGATTTCTCTCGTCTAAATGATCCCTCCTTTCAGCGACGGCTGCCTCGCATTAGTCACTTTTCCATAGGTGTGCTCGAGCCAGAAACTCCAAGTATTGTTCGACATCGCCGTCTCGGATGAGAACATGAAAAATCTTTGGATTGTAGAGGTACACATCGTTAAAAATCTGTGCAAGGCGTAACACGGCGCTGTCGACAAATGGCTAGCGTTTAAAGCCTACATGAAGCTGTGGTAAAGGAAAGTGGATTTTACACCCACAAACAAGCCAGTTTGTTATTTTTGCAGTATCTAATTTTCAACCCCACACAGCTTTGAGCTTTCGCTGTGAGGTGAACGGAAAGACCAAATATTTCTTTATTTAGCTGAATGTCTTTGAAACCAGGTAGTACACAGACTCCTGTTGTTTTCTACAATGCACCGATAAAAAAAAAAATCACCAATCCAGTGTGAACCAGGATCAGTGAGAAGTAAAATACCGGTCCTATTCGGACCTCCTTGTGCATCTCCAACCACACGAGTCCAGGTCACGCTTTACCCCCCACCTGCGCCACAAGGACACCAAATTTCACTATACGCAATTACAGTTCATCATGCAATTTGACTTTTTTCCACCTCAAGTAGTTTCTTTTGTACAGGTGATGAATGTCAAACAAGAAAAGTAGCATTTAAATCTGAACTAAGCCTGAAGAGATTTTATGGAGTTTGTGGGTCAGTTTTTTCCTCACAAGAACTTTAGCATAAAGAAAACTTCAAAAGATCAATCAGTCAATCAATCAACCCTTATTTGTATAGAGCTTAATCACATCAGCAGACATTGCAAAGAAAAACCCAACAGGACCCTCCAGAACAAACACAAGCGGCTGTGGCGGGGAAAAAACTCTCATTGAGGAAGAAACTCCGGCTAGGACCAAGACTCCGGAGGGCGGTGATTCTGCCTTGACTGGTTGGGTTGAAAAGGATGAAATCAACACTTGATGACTCTCTGCCCTGCACAGCTGAATGTATAATCTGTAGCATAGCACTTCAGTAATGGCTGTGCCACACCAGTATTTCCCTTGATAGACCTTCCAGTTTCAGTAAATGTCCTGTATGTAGTACCGGACCCCAACGCAGTCCCACGTGAGATCCCCAGAGGCCAACAGCCTTCCCCATAAAGCCTCTTATCAAAGGAGCCCCTGACCTTTGGGTGTATGTGGAATAAGGTTCTCAAACCCAGAGGTGTGTCCTCGGCGTCAGAGAGAAGGTCAGAACATTATGCGGCAGTAGGGGATACACGTCCCTTTGGGTCTTAATGCAATTTTGGAAGAGAAAAAAAGTAATACCGCAGAATTAGAAAATAAAGAGTGTGGTTTGAACTAGAAGAAGAAGAAGAAACAAACTGTTAAAACAAGCTCTGGTCTCACTTTAACAAAAGGCCAAACTGTGAAACATCTGACATTTATCAGATGTTTGGAGCGTAATTGCCACGGCGGTACACTTTTTTGTATCTGTACTCTGAAGCAGGCTTGACATCACCAATGATGCAGCGCATTTAGCAATCAAACACGACGCCACCGTGGTTGGAAAATTCTTTATTCTGAGCTGTTGTATACACGCAATCCCTGTTTTGCCCCCTTGTTTCTTTTATTAGCTTGTTGCTCGAGCTTCCTTGGTGTAAGTGGCCATTTCAGACTGCAGCAACGTCGCCATGATAAGCAGTTAATGGGTTTAGAAACCCTTCACTCAGAGAAAAGTGTTTTCTTTCTGCCTCAAGGTAGAGTGTGAGGTCTCAAATGGAAATCAACATGACAGCACTCACCAAAAGCTTTCTCTTTTTTTGTTTTTTCCCCGTCAGTCTTCACTCTTTTCTGTCTCCACATCGCACATTCTTGTGTTTTCCTTCGGAGGGCGGAACTGCCTCTGAGTGTTGGCGCCATGCTAAGATAAAATGTCGCACGTCGTAACGTACCCACACTGCCACGTCTCGGGGGGAGGGGTTGGGATTGGGGGTAGTGGGGTGGGGATTGTGAGTCGACTAGATGGCAAGGCTGATGTCCTCTTTCTCCAGATACAATAGATCTGTAGTTGTTGATGTGTAGACGCTGTCAGCCTCGGGGCTCGCCTCTGCTACGGTATATTATGTTGGTGACAATGTGATTGAGCAGTGGAGTTTTGTCAATATAGAAACAAGTTGAGAGGTTGTGGTAGTGTACAGGGCCCCAAATCATCGGCCATTCATCGATCTGCTTTGTAAAACGTGATATTTTGTACTGAATATTTATATGACACAATTAAACATCTTCAAAATCAGAGCCTCTGTTTTCTTTGACGGGAAATAGCACCAGGAAGACTCAAAGGTAAGCTGAAACATCTCAAAATGATGTAATAGATGTTCGTTTTTTGGGTTGACGGGTTTTATTATGGAGCATTTCTCCTATTTGAAGCAAATAAGTTGTAATTTCTTAATTTGATTATTTTCCTGGTTTTGAACACTGACAAAGTTAATGACGTAATAACAGCCAATAACTCAGTAAAAGTCATGATCCAATAACAAAATAACTTTGGCTAGTAACATAATAGTTAGGAGTTAGGGTTAGAGTTAAGTTTGAGTTGGGGTTACAGTTGGGGTTAGAATAGAATGAATGAATGAATGAATGAAGTGAAATGAACTTTATTAATCCTTTGCAGGTAAAATGTTTTTCCACTCTAGCACACAGTCACGTGCGTCTGTGTGTGTGTGTGTATCGGCCTGTAACACACACAAATCCAAAAGGAACCTGTGGGCATGCAAGTGATGGGGGAGGCGGGTAGCTACTTCTTGGTGCGCCCAAAGAGATATAAAGGGGACGGCGACTTGCTAAAGGGCACCTCAGCAGTACTCAGGTGGTGAACTGGCACCTCCCACTGCCAGTTCACACTCGGACACAGGTGAGTGGTTGTTAAAGCCAGTAACGTAATATCAGCCGATAATGAATTTGCCCGTTTTGAAATGTAATAGGTAATAATTGTTCTAAACCAATAACTCTTTTTGACCAATTACGTAGTTATTTAAGACTAACTCTAACCCCTAACAATAATGTCTAAACCTAATTCCTAACACTCTAACCACAACTCTAAATCTAACCCTAATTCCTCACCCGAAATTTACCTTTAGAATTACAGTTCACGGTATCTTGGGGTTAGAGTTAAAGTTACACCAAACAAAAGACAAAAAATTTTTTAGACTAACCGACCGACAGAAAAAAATTTTTACACTGACCAACCAACTGAAAAAAAATTTTCTTGGATGACCGACCGGTCAAAAAAAATTTTTTTTACCAAATCCAATGACCAAACAAGAAAAAATTTACACTGACCAACCGACCAAACAAAAAAATTTTTAGATGACAGCCTGGTTGAAAAAAAAAATTTTTTTAACCCTACTAGAAAAAATTTTTTTAGGCAGACCCACTGAAAAAAGATTTTTTTTACCGAATCAAACGACCAAAAAAAATTTTTTTACACCGACAACCGACTGAAAACATTTTTTTAGACGACCGACCGGTCGAAAAAAAAATTTTTAACTAATCAAACGACCGAAAAAAAAAAATTTTTACACCGACCAACCGACTGAAAACATTTTTTTAGACGACCGACCGGTCGAAAAAAAAAATGTTACCGAATCAAATGACCAAAAAAAAAAAATTTACGACCACCTGACCGAAAA